>OMNZ01074696.1:0-12644 GCA_900303255.1 Lesueurigobius sanzi
CATCCTTGAATTTTTTTGTCTCCAAACTTCAGTCACTAAATTTTCATTTCAAATGTAAAACACTGAACTGAAAATGTTGTGACTGAAGTTTGGAGACAAAATTAAAAGACATTTAAAATTCACAATGTGACGACACAAAAAATCTTCCATATAAAAGTCCTTTCTACTGGCCAACATAATGCACATGTTTTTGAATATTGCCACCACTTTTGGACACCATTATGAGAAAATAATCAGACCTTAGTCCATATGTGCTGACAGAGAAGACATTGAACTTGGTGACCGTTTTTGTTTCATGTGGATGGGCCCAGGAATTACAAAGAAATTAGCAATAAACAGACTAGAAACCTGCATCGATAACACTTTAGATTACAGCCCGCAGTTCCATGTGTACAAGTACAGGTAACAAGAAAGTAATTACACACGTGTAGATATACTTAAGTTACGATGTACATGCACGTTTTATATTGGGTCGTTTCCCCTTGTTCCACTTTATTCGTCTCGTCTCTGTTCCCTCTTGTTTCTTGTGGTTACAGGTAATAGCTTCTCACTTCAGATTACAGCCCGCGCTCATCACGCTTTTGTCACACCTTGAACTTTCATGATTACCTGTACTTTCTTGTTACCTGTACCTACACATGGCACTGCGGGCTGTAATCTAAACCTTTCCACCTGCCCTCCACCTCAACGTTAAACTATAGGCTCTTTAGAGAGTGCTGTGATGTCACGATACCCACATAAAAAGAGACAAGGCAGAAGAATAGAGCCTAGTATTTATTTTCTCAGAGAAAACAAAACATTTCATAAAATTCCCACCACTCTATTCACTTTCAACACTCTGTAACTTCAGCTCAGTGTGAATCATTTTTCCTCAGACTCACAGTTCAATATAGATCAAACATTTTTTTCAGTTCATACTAGTCTTTTGGATGAGAGCCACCGGCAAAAACAAATGTCGTACAGTAGTTACCAACCAAACGGCTTCACTTCACGCCCCACATCGGCACATGATCGATGCGTACAAAACAAACCCCCAAAATATGTTATATGCCACAATATGACAAAACATAACCCAAGGTATAGCTGTAAATATTAGTGGGCTATTGAATATGATATGATGGTTAATTTCTAATAAGGTACTCCAAACATGTCGACTAAACTGGACATGCTAAATACAGTATGTGCAGTAACTAAAGCAGTTGTTCGCCTCAAAGATCTACAGCATGAATCTACCATTTAGTACAGTTTAGGGGAATATCGGACTTGTCAGGGATCAAGCATTGTCAAATTTAGCCAGAAAAATGAGGTGACGGAGCTTGGGAAATACGCAGAAGTATTTATATCCGATAACTTTACATAAGTTTTCATCCGGCCGACTGGAGAAAAGATGAAATTACGTGTATAGATCAAAGGCCGTCATTGTTTATTTGAGATCATTTCGTCAAATAATGAATGGACTCCTATTCAGTATTTCCCTTCGATGACTGCCGTTTACCTTGTCCTGCATGTGCCAAAATGTGGCCAGAGAAATGGGTTATTAAAATCTGGTAAGTTGAATAATAATGAAAGACCAACGATATGGTCCCCTGTCCAAAGACCTATTGAAAAAGACTATGACGATATGAAAACTAGCTGGATACTGGACTTCATACAATTATGGCCATTAGAGTAATATCCATTTATTCAACAAACTAGAGGTGCTTTGATTCCATTTGGGCCAGTTCAAACCTGTTCATTTTTATGCTACTAGCGATAAACATCAACAACAGCTGCACTAACCAAAACAAAGTAGAAACACCGTGTTGGTCAGCTATCACTAGTTATGAGGTTATTAGGCCTGATAATAAACAACTGGAACTCTTTCTGCCCTGCTAGTCTTCACCGTCGGTCAACTGGAGACATCTAAAAACTTTTCTGGCACTAGAACAGCACAACAAGACCAAACCTTAAAATAAATAATGATTCAGCAGTGCCACAACATCTGGGCAGTGGATTTCCAAAATGAAGAGGGCACAAATAAAATAAAATATATTACATTGCCACTATCCAATTAGAGACAACTATATGTCATAGAAATATATATATAAATATTATATAAAAGGAATCTTTATGATATATTGGGCATGCATTGCCATTGAATGTTCTAACTTTGGGCTAAAACCAGGGATGCATTATGTCAGTTATGTAATGAATGAATGAATATTGAAAGTGCTTTCAGACACTGTTTTTTTTTTCTCTCTTCTAAATGGCAAAACGGGAAATGAAAGTCCTGTGGGGCTGTGCTTAAAAAAGTGCAACAGGGCTGTCATGCTAACTGAGGACAGTTTGGAAACACTTCCCTTTTTGCTCTGAAACATGTCCTCTGAGCTGGTGTGATCAGAGTGAAGTCCGAAGGGTAAGCGGACACATAGCCACTGAAGAGGTGAGAGCAGCGGACATCACGACTGAGCCCCCTTCTGGTAAATGGAGGCTTTGTCTTTTAAAAGGACTAGACATAGATGACAGCTCCAGCTCCCTGTGCAAAGCAATCAGACAGAGGACAATAATATGTCCAATGAGTATGGAACACACACACAGTGAGAATAAGATGTGTGTGTACTGTGTGGACTCTTACCCTCTGGAGGCTCAGCCATGGGCGGATTGAGACAGTACATGTGGAAGCCCCGATCACAGTCGTCACAAAACAGAAGCTGATCCTAGGACAACATCTCATTACTCAGGTGTACTCACAACAGAGAGAAGTATTAAACAATATCGCAGTGTTTCTCATTCCATAGAGGAGATTTTCAAAACCAAATAAGCTAAAAACAAGCTTGAATACATACACATAGGCTAAACACATTTACTTCTTGGATTCTTCATAAGGAAAAGGGAGTAGAATGCAGTTTGTATAGTGATTTTCACTTGACATCAGTCATCTACAGCGAGGGACAATCATTCACTCCATCCTCAGTGTTTGTAAGCAACGTATGTAGCCACAGCTGTACAAGTGTGGCTGTACACGTGTGCCAACGCACCCAGTCTAATGCAGCTGCTTAGGGCCCGAGACCAACAGGGGGGCCCAGTAATGCATAGATTTGAGCCTCATCAATTTCCCTCAAATGTTGAATGTAATGTTGAAAAATTAAATCTAGAAATGAGTACAATTTTCTTCAAATGAGTAAATTTGAAACCAGTGGGATAAGTTTTTTATACTTAAATTAAGAAACAATCTTATTTCAAGTAAATTAATATTGTTCTTAACTCATTTTGGGTGAGATCAGATATTTTTTCTTACCTCTGACAGAATTCTTTAAATGAGTTACTTATATCGAGAGCAAAAATACAAAATTTAAGAAAAATGTCTAGATTTATTTTTGCAGCGTAGTCTACTTTCTTTTACAAACATGAATCAGCAAGAAACATGAGAGAATCGATATATATCTATCAGAAATCAATCTGAAGTTTGACATAATTCCGCTTAGGGCCCCTTGAATGCTTGGGCCGGCCCTGATCGCACCCACATAGCATCAACAACTATTCACATGACACACGCAGGCACCTGGTACTCCCTCACAATCCCATCTAAGAACAAACCAAGTCCAACTTGACCCTCTAAGATCAGCTTTCACAAATATCATCACAAGATTATATAGAAGGAACTACAAGATAATAGAAACACTGATGATGATCTTCTACCGACTCACATCATTTTCAGAGGTGCCACAAATGTTGCAGCACTTGCACTCGATGCACTGCCATCGATACGTCTTCACAGCCGCCATCATGACCGGAGTGAACTGGAGGCACGACGGGTGACCTGCAACAAGCATTTACCCATGACACCCAGGTTTAGTTATGGAGGACCTTGTCTCTTCATTAAACAAACCTGAGCGCCCGCAGTCAGAGCAGGACACCAGCTCCTCCGACTGTCCCGTCTTGTGGTTGGTCTTGGAGTCTCCCAGACAGAAGTCACAGTAGTTATTGGGCAGGGCGAGACCATCGGGGCCTTTCTTTGGAGCTGCGCACAAGATGGAACTAAGCTTTGTATTGGGCTGGTCTCATAACAAACAAAAAAAAAAAACGTGTGATATTTACTTTTGGGCTCGTCAGGAACCGGCAGAGGGGGCTCCAGGTCTAACTCGTCCTTCTCCTCTCCCTCCTCGTCCACCAGGTGGGAGTGTGCATAGTGGTAGCTCAGGCCCGGACGGTTCTTGTAACGCTTCCCACAAACTGTCACCAAAATCACACACAAGTACACATCCGTTATCAGCAGACCGGCACCTTCTCCATTTATTATCACTCGATACAGGCGAGGGTGACTGGGTATTTCTTTGATCGGTCTAATTACTTTATTGTTGTGCGTATAACGTGGTAGCGCTGGGAAATATTGAGATTATATGTTCTTAAAGATAGTTTTCAATACAACTTACACAACGCTTCATCAGGCGAGGCACTGCAGGTGAATAAGGAAAAATATTATATGATATTCATTTGAAACGTTTGTTGTACATTACTGACAGTGAACACTGAAGTGGGGAGTATTCCATCATTTTATGTATTCCTATAAAAGTAAGGCATTTTATGTATAAAAATCACCCAAAATTGCCTATATTTTAAGCGACAAAATCAAAATAATGGATAAAGCCAGATTTAAATGTATGGTTTTATTTTGTTGCTATATTTAGCTACAAATATTTGTTCAGAGAGGATTTTGGATCTTTATTAGTTTTTGAATAAACTAATTATTCGTGAGTAAATATGTAGAAAATGCTACATACATTGTTTTTTAGGGTTTAAAAGTCTAACAGGCTAGGAATGAACTATTGAAAAACCACTCCGAACAAACCTCACATCATTTATTTGTTTCCAGGTGACAGTTACTGGAGCAAACTGTCCCAAAATCTGAAGCTTGAAAGGAATAATAATATATTTAACTTAAACTTTTATTACTCATCAAACCTCGGTTATATTTGATTGAGTTTCCGTTAAAAACACTACTGATGTGTCTGTGTTAGAAGCTTCATTCAAAGCTCCCATTGTTCATCCTCCGTCACAACATCACAAGGGCTGTTTGTGGCTTGTCATAAGTTGAGGCCGATTCCTTGAAATACTTTGCTTTCATCTTTCGTCACTCGTCATTCAAACACGGAGCAACCAAACACCACAATACAAATACCGCAATACATCACAAAATACAAGTTTGTGTAAGTTCAAGTTCTCAGTACAGGGTCGTCAAACTAAGGATTTTATTTTTATTTCAAGGATTTCCCAGGTATCCATATTAGTGGGTATTAAACCAAATCACTGATGCTGCATGTATCATAAAAAAGTGCCAATCTTCCTAATGAAAAGTGAGTGGCAGCAGATTTGACAGGACCGAATGATGGAAAACAGAGAAATGATGAAGCCACACAAAAAGAGACACAGGGGAAACAGGATTTGCTCATGTGCATTTAGTCTTTAAGCATGTCGTTACACAGGGACAATGCACTGCTCCAATTACACCAAATAAGAACATGCCTATTCCCTCTAACCTACACCCTCTCCATCAGTGACCGACAGATAAACTATGGCGTCTCACACGGACAACAGACACGGAGTAAGGACAAAGATCATATCAATGAAAAGAGAAAAAGGTACCTCTTTCAGAAGGTTTTGAAATATGCTTTTGTTTCAAAGTGTCTGAAAGAGAGAAAGAGAAAAGAGAAGAGCAGAGACAGATACTCAGAGAAGTAAGCTCAAAGATGGACGACTGCAGCCAGAGGAAAAAACAGGAAGAGTCACTACAGCGTGGAAGTGAAAGACAGACTTCTCCTTTTGCCGTCAAACTTACGCTTAGAAAATTGGCTAAACAGTGTAGGAGTAAAGCTCAAAGCAATAAAGAATATACGTTTTAATATCCAGCAAATTAAAAATATTAAGTGACAATATTAAGGCTTTTCTTTAATATATAGACAACCTGGTAATGTGTGTATAGTGATTGACTCACTGTCGCAGGCGTATGGCTTGTCCCTCTCCTCTTGTGCAGCTGCGTCCAGTTTCTTCTTGTTGCTGCTAACACCTCGTCCCTAAACACAACGGTAAAACAACTCTTCAGCCAGTGATTTACTAAAAGGTCCAGCACCTAATTTGTTCCGTTTTTAAACCAAAACTTTTACGCTTGTTTGTTTTAAATTGTTAGTTTTTGTCCTATTAAAGTTATTATTCCTAACACATTCTTAACACCCCACTTGATAAAGTCTTTAAGCACATTTGACAGCTTTCAAGGAGCAGAGTGCCTGATAATGTTAGCATCTACCAGGCCAACTGTTGTTAGCAATGGTGCTACATCTGTGTGTCACAATATAATGCAAGGGGTAAATGGATTTCACTCCACAATAGTAGAAAAACAGGTATAGTCCTTTTAATATCTAGCCCATGTACATGAAGTACCTTGCCCTTCCCTTTGCCTCTTCGTTTTGGCGTGTCCTCCTCATAATCCTCATCGTCCAAGTCATCGAGGAAATCATCAGGCTCCAAGATTCTCTGAAGTGTCAATAGGAAAGGCAGCGTTAGACAGTGAAGGGCAATCCCATTCATATTTTTTACCAACAACCCAAATGAACACCTTTCTAGCACGAGAGGCAGGGTTGAGGCCACCAGTGTAGTCACTCATGTTGGAGTCCTCTTCAGAGCCGCGAAGCTCTGAGCGTTTGTCTAAAGTCTCTCCCTTCAGCAACGCTTCAAGGCTGCTGCCGTCCGACGACAACACTGTGTCCTTTTTCAATCCCAAGTCTAGGTCTGAGTACAGCAGAAGGTAATTAAATGTGGTTGAAAAGATGCAAGTGTACTAAATAATGCTGGATTACTATGTTGATTATGTATTTGAATTTTATATTGTCTCAAAATGTACTATATAGAGGTGCAATAGTTTTATATTTTTTTGGCATACCTGGCTTTAGATGGGGGAAGATCAGACTGGGATCCTCTGGAGGATGTGCTCTCCGTCGCTTTCTCCATCTTCGGGATGGGTAAGTGTAGAGCTGTCCTGGAGCCAGACCTGAAAATTGATTTCAGTTCATTTAGCATAAAACAGGCTATTTCTTTACTATAGAAAGAGCTAGACAGCACACTTTTTTTAAAACTAGTCACATAGCTTTAATCACCTGGCCCTCTGTGTCTCTTCTCCATCCAAATGTAACAGTTGCTCTGAGCGACGCCCGTCTGAGAGTCCAGGAAAGGCATGCGCACACTCCTCTCTGCACACAGCCGGGTGTTGTAGTTATGACACTGCTCCAGGGCATCTCTGTAGCATTGCTCTCCCAACCTGAACAACAGTCACATCAGGGACATTTTTCATGTTTTTGTATGATTTCCAGGCCTATGCTGCAAATAACCAGCTGCTGATGTTTCTGGTGAAGACTGTGTCCCGCTCTGTGTACTACTGGGTTATTAAGCTGTGACATTTGACTGTTCAGACTTCAAGGTTAGATAGAGTTAATAAAACACCATGTTTCTAGTAGTTGGTTGAATTATAATTTAAAACCATGTGGATAGATATCCCGTACATCTGACCGGGGACTAGTGCAGTAACATCAAGGCTGGACGCACCTGTTTGAAAACTGATGAGCAGAAATACTACATTTCCAGGTGACGGTCTCAATCGTCTGCTTTGACCCTTTTCACTATTATCACACATTTGTTAAACGGATACACAAGCCATAAGCTCACACCAACCTCAAAAAGAGATTGTTTTCATTCATTCTAGCTCCATTTGCCTTTGCTAACGCTGGCCACATTGACACACTCCTTGGTGTAGTTAGCCTGTTAGCGGCTGTCTGGCGTTAGCACAATCATTAGTTAACAGAGAAGCTAAAAGCTAACTAGAAGTTAATTACATCTATTAATAGAAACAGTTCAACAATAAAAAGACACTCATTATGCTATCCGTATTCCTATAGCGTGTTTTTGAATGTCATGAACTAACTATTTGCTCAGTCCAGGATGTGATCACACGACGGTCCGACATGACTAGATATGTCCTATCAGAACTGAGAAGTGGCACGACCAATAGGTAACTATTTACAACGCGAATGTGTCATTACAAACACTCACTGTATCATAAAATAGTGTGATAAAACATAGACATAAAAAGTGCAACACTTACAGTTTGACAACATTCTCAACAACAGCTGCCATCTTGCTTTTATTACACGGAAAGTGACTGTGGTGGGTGTTACAGAGCCCTGCGCCTGAGCGCAAACACACCAGAACAGGGCCCCCTAGTGGTTACTACTCAGTATTGCTACTTAGTGAGTAAAGAACTAACCACGATCAAACCCCCCCTTCTAAAATCTTATTTATTAGGTCGCGTTCTCGTGAAATTACATATAGTGATTAAAGGGTATACGAATCATAAAGATACACAATTCATTTCAAACTCAACTTATTTTTTATGTGAATCATGTGCCTCTGACGTCCCCACTTTTAGAACCACTGGTCTAGCAAAAAAAAAAAATAAAATTGTTTGTCTTATATTTTCATATACAAAATTCAAATCTTGTTTTTGAGTTATCAAAGATTTCAGGACTGACTGGCTGATTGTAAAATTAGAAAATAGGTCCATATTGAAAGGAGAGAAAAAACATAAAACACATGTCACAGTTTGATTAAATCATATTTTATTATTCCTAATAATAGATGTCGATACACAAGTCAACAAACATTTTCCAATTTGTAATGAAAATGCTCCACAGCACACTGACATCGTGTGGAAGCGGTCTGGCATTACAGACACGTACCTGAAAATGGACAGAAGTGATACTTTTTGCAATAAGTTGCATTAGTACAGTAGTAGTAATAGTAACAACAGTAGCAATAATGTTAACAGTAATTAATTGTAGTGGTATTAATAACATCTCTGAATTACAGAGGAAGAAATAACAGACATTCATCAAAAGCATTGAGAAATTAAGGTAGGTTTGACAGATTTATCAAATGCTGCAAGACCAAAGACCAGATGTAAAAGCTCCAACCTGATGACCGAGTTTCCTGCCTTTTATAAAAGGAAGCTCAACTTGTATTCAGTCCCTGTTTACCCATAGTGAATACTTACAAATAAAGGTTTTCTCTTCAATAAGTTAAAAGTACTGTACTTTTCAAAAACTGTTATCAACAAAATAGTTTAATTTCATGACCAAAGCTTAATAACAGCACAGTGCTATTCTCAAAGGGATACCAGATGCAACACCATATATTATTATACAGCATAACCTGTTGAAGACATTGTCACAAAACCAAATGGCCAGGAAAACGAAGTAGAACTGTCAAATATACAGTGCAGTTAACGTGCAGCAGTGACTGAGACCGAGAGCGCTTGTAAAAGTATGAGAATCATTTTTGCCTCAAATGACCAATTTGGCCAAACTAATTGGAGTCTTTCACATTCCAATGAGCAGGTAAGAAAATACACTATGTCAACTTAAAACTGTACTGTCCTCATCGGAGATTGGCGATTGCTCTAAAAAGGTGATTAAGTAGGACTCAACTAAACATGCCTCCATTCGAAATTGTGCACAACTTTACAAGAACTGGCTCACCTATGTATGCAAAGACTAATTCACATTGTGGTTTAGTTTCAGGCTACTAACACTCAACTCAAACGACACCAGGAACCAAAATCAAAGTGCCACAGACAACACATTTACCTTTAGAATGCTGTGTAAAACATCAAGTGCTATCAGCTCTGTCCATGCTCTGATATAAAGTTAAGGGAGTATTTTGAAGTCCCAGTGGACACACATTCATTTTAGTTTACACTACTAGACCTTTGTACACATTCCACTTAATAGCTTTGAACACAATGGGCCTTTGGATCTGCACAATCGTAACTCATGAATGACTTGTAAAAAATAGGAATTTCCTTTGAAGATTTTTAGCTGCATTTTGACGGTAAAAATAAAACATTTTGATTATAAATAGTGTTGCCTGTAGATACCGAGAGCACACTGTAGTTTTTCACAAACCCTACACATCAGTCCTCCTGTTCTTGTTTGCTCTTTACTTTACAGCACATAGCATGGTAATAGGATAGGAATAGCATAGTAACTAAGAATAATGGGGTATAATAAAGGGATAATACATTTTGCAGACCAGTTTTCGTCACAGTATTAGGAAAATACGATTCATGTTCCTGGTAATCTAGTATTTATACTGGGTCAAGGAAAGGTTTACCATAAAATAATTTAGGTGTGGCTTGCTTCCATGTAATTACCATCTCTTTACACCAGTGGGTACCATGCTTTTCCATCTTATTAGTGAGCTATAAAGTAAAGTGCACCATGTTACCATGTTCTGCATGTGCACCCACACAGTGCCATAGGAATGATAGCGATAAATAATAAAAAATGAACCTATAGAATATCAGAAGTATTGAGCAAAAGCCTGTCTTAAAGAATGTCGGGCTGCTCCCTCCAGAGAGAAGAACCTTTTCTTTTCTAAACACATGGTTCTGCATTTTAGACCTGAATCCCTGACATACATTAGATCATTGCCACTGGGCACGATTGAGATTTTTATTCCTCAACATAAAAGAAATCTTCAGTCAGGGACAGTCGAATGGAGGCTGGGATTAAGGTGGTTTTATTTTCCGTGTGGTGGGTTCAAGTAAGGCTCAGTACTCGGACAACACATTCTGTACTGCCGGTCCCATCGCTCGTCTTTACCTGACATGACACTGTCCCCGCTGTCCCGCTCCCATCAGCACAGTCTGTCTCAAGAAAAATGTGCTTCAGTGTTTCTCTACACACTGCCCTGACCGTTCGCTCACTCACAATAAAGAACAGGAAAAAAAAAAAAAAGAGAGATCGAGATGAGTAACTGGGAAACATCGCCGCGATATCGGTGAGAAATCCAAAAGCAAACAACAATAGAATTTCGATAATACAATGTAGGCTTTTTCTGTGTCTGCATTGCGCTCGGGAAAAAGCAGCATCCGTCTGGCCACGCATTTGATCCATAGAAACATTAACGTGCAAACTTCACAGCACCACAACTCTCACGCACACACTCACTAGAAAACTATATCCTCCGCATTAAGGAAGCAGAAAGGATATCTCAAAAGGAAATAACAAAATAAAGGCAAAATTTAAGCAAATAAAATAAAAATAAAACACCATGAACTGTGTACTTCCCCCCCAATTAAATTTATGATCACTTACTGCACACACCAAGAAATAAATGAGCTTTATTTCTTAAAACGCCTCATGAACTGCCTTTCCTTAATAGTATAAAAAAAAAAAAAAAACAACATACAAGGGCAAGCCAAACATTCTCTACTAATTAATGTGTTTTTTGCACAACATGAATTAAGATTATCTACTGTCAATAATTAATTAGTTTATTTCTCAAACCAGCAAAAGATAAATAAAAAATAATAATAGCAATATTACTCATCAGGTTAATAACATCAATATCAAAAAAGACAGATGATCCTTCCCTAAATGAAGCATGAAAAGTAGGAGAACAAGGGTGTACCCCAAAGTGGAAAACCTCCCGCTCATCAGTGTCCCTTCAGGTCATGAATGGTTTTCCTTTCTTCTTCAAGAGGGAAATGGACGTGGAGGCTTTTCACTGAATGGCACAACTGAATATGAAGGAAATTATGTGCGAACATAAAAATGACACATAAATCCTGAAAAAGGGAAGAATCAAATCGAAAGAAAATGTTCTCCGTGAGCCACACGCGGCGGCTGTCGGCCAATTCTTCGTCCGGATCTGCGCTGAGCACTGTGTGAGAGAAGCCTTGGGACTTGCTTTCAGTTTGTTGAAATTTTTGATGTAGTTTCCAAGGATTTTTACAAATGTTTTATTTTTTTTTACCAAAGAAGCTAAACCTCTTTTCTCGATCCTTCTCTTTGCCGTCTTTGCTGCGCATTGTGACGGCTCCAGCTTCACCTGACCCGGGGGAGATGGGGGGCATTGTCATGGCGCGGCTCAGGACTTTAGGGGCGCAAGGAGAATCCCCTGCTGCCGGTGGAATGGAAGTGTGGATGGAGCGGATCCAGGAGGCCATCTCCGCCTTCAGAGATAAAAGGCAACACTCAATATACCACAGGGTTTATACAAGTAGCCCAAATATTAACTTTTTAATGCTACAAAAGCCACAAATCAGCACATATTTAATAGTAAAGGGTTAACCCTTTAACCACCAAAGTTGCCAAAATGCACCCAGTGTTATTTTGTTTTATTTTTATTTTGACCATTAGGTCAAGAGCGATCTGAACAAACAACACATTATTTAAAAAAAAACAACAATGGATATCAGAAATAAAGTGGGTGAACGTTTAGGTCTAACTTGGAGATGTGAGAGGAACTGGTAAAACATTTATCTGTTGTTCTCTATGGTTATTTTTGATCATTCTTGATGTCTGATATTGATTTGTTTTTGTCCATACCGACCTTTGAGATGACTTCTGTTATGATATTGGGCGTTACAAAAATAAATTGATTGATTGATTGATTGATTGATTGATTGATTGATTGATTGATTGATAAAAAAAACATTTGGCGGTTAAAGGGTTAATCTCCATATTCAATAGTAAATTTCATACAACTGACTCATTTTTGTATTTTTGACAAACTTATGCTGTAAAATTGTTGAGCAATGTCATTACTTTTGGTTT
>OMNZ01074696.1:12664-40913 GCA_900303255.1 Lesueurigobius sanzi
TGCTCAGACATTTCATTCGTGTGCGACTTATTTTTGATCATTCTTGATGTCTGATATTGATTTGTTTTTGTCCATACCGACCTTTGAGATGACTTCTGTTATGATATTGGGCGTTACAAAAATAAATTGATTGATTGATTGATTGATAAAAAAAACATTTGGCGGTTAAAGGGTTAATCTCCATATTCAATAGTAAATTTCATACAACTGACTCATTTTTGTATTTTTGACAAACTTATGCTGTAAAATTGTTGAGCAATGTCATTACTTTTGGTTTAATGCCAGTTCTATTAATGCTTTTTAATAACATTTAAGGCCTTGTATTTGACACAATGCCCCGCAGAAACCCTGTACCAAATAATCCAAAAAAACAAAAAAGTCCCAAAGTGCTTTCTGCATTCAATAAAGAATGAAGCAAGATTAAACCACTATAAAGACAAATACCACACTAAATAGAGTTAAAAGAAAAAGGTTTCAGCAGATTTAGAAGTGTATCTTACCTCATCCTTTGCTTGGAATAAGTACTCTTTGCCGTCTCCTAGCCTGTACATGTGAAGTTGCAGGTTAATTTAAAACATATCATATTTAGACAGCTTCTTTGGTAAGTGCCTGTTTTCTCACCTGAGCTTGAACACATGTTTTCTCTTCTTGTAATCGTTCGCGACCTCACACACAGCGTCTCCGAGGCTTATGGGTACCTCTCCGTGGTATGGAATGCCATTACTTGCACTTTTGCCATCTTTGTAGAAGCCTAGACTTCCTTTCCTTACAACACAGTACACGTTCTGCCATGACCTGCAACAAGAGTTGACATTGACAGGTTTCAGAGTATTTCGTGGCTGATAAATGGCCTATAATGCTTGTGTAAATACTTGACTGCAGGTTACCTGCTGGCCGCCTTTTTGTTGTGGGTCTCCATCTCCTGTTTGCGACAAAGCATACCCTCCATGGCGTCTGGCTCGGACTCTGCAGCTCCTCGAGTCGGTAACGTGGCAGATGGCTCGAGTCGAGATGATGCAAGCCCGCTGTCCCGGCCTGGTCCATTCACAGACTCAGTCTCTGAGCCCTGCAGTTGGAACAGCAGTATTTATTGAATGGTCGACAGTGAGAACTTGGCTGAGAGCAAGCAGTGAGCAGCAACGCAGCCATTTCACAGCCATAAATGGAAAGCCATGATGATACTTGGCTTGAAAACATTACATTTAGCTAAATATACTGTACAAGGATAAATACAAACAAACAAAGCTAAATATACTACAATGACACTTATAAACAATCATATGCATTTGTGTTAATTATCACCATAGAACTTATTTCTAGGGCAGAACAAGGTTGCATTGACACATGACTGGAAATAATTTTACAAAACGGCTATAAACTCCACACAGCAAACCTATGGCTATAGAAGCAACAAACACCGATGATGGAAGTGCGTGAAAAGATGAAGCGATGGCTGCAATGATGTTTCTACAGAGACAACAGCACTGAGGTGGACCAGGATCTAAGCAAAGGGATTGGGGAAGCTACAAAGTACTCACACGCTCCTGCTGCTTTGGTTTATAGACACGTTTAGGCTCAGATTTCTTTCCCACTGACACTGATAGCGATAATGACTGCTGGTAAAGACGTAATTACAAAAGTATTATGACTGTTAGAAGTGCACTTACACACTAACACAGCTCTGTAAGCAGAACTAGCAACAGGTCTCCGACCCGATTTAGATATTATTAGGAGCAGCTCTACTCCACATGTAAAACGTACTGATAAACAGGCAGAAACTAACTTTGGCCACGAACAACAGTTGTATAAATGAAAAAACACAAGTATGAACTATATAATAAATGGTGGTTAAGACACTTTAATGAGTGGCTAACACACAGATTAAACAAACATCAATACTAGTGTAATGTTTTAATGACATGTAAAGATAATATGGGGAGAACATTACAATGTCACCTTCAAACAAGTATCATTTTAAACACTATGTCTCACCTGAGAAGTGTCATTGTCGCTGTGGACTCCGTTCACCGACGCAGACTGGTTCAGTGTGGTCTGGTCCAGGCTTGTTCTGTGTGTGAGAATAAAGTCCATTTCAAACTATCCTGATCATGCAGCCTCCCAGTTGCTCACGTGTGTTGGTACCTGGCAGCAGAGTCGTGTGGATGACTTTCTGTCTCTGACTGTGCCTCGACTGGCGGTGGTGTAGGTGGCCGTCGTGCTCGCTCCTCTTCCTCTCGCCTTCTCTGAATCTCTTGTTCCTCAAGCTGCAAAAGGCCAAACATTTATGAGTGTTGCACCTCAGTCATTTTTCACTGGACCTCATTCCTGAACTTACTGTCGTGAGTTTCTCTAACAGAACAAATCGTTCCTCCCAGGCTGCAGCAAGTTTCTCAAATTCCTCGTGCCGTTTGATAAGGCTCTCCACCTCATCCACGTTTGCACCAAGTTCAGCTGCTCGCACAAGAGGTTCTTGCCCTGCCAGCCATGACTCTGCTACAGAGGCATCGCGCCCAAACTGCAACACTTCCAGCACTGAAAAAGAAGACGCCACAAACCAGAAGGAAGAATTGAAGTTATGAAAGTAATGACATGAAAGTATTTGAGTAATAATCAGGGCAGCTCGCAGTAAATCATCTGTGGTACAATATGTTTGAAACTAAGGAGACATACTACGCACCAATTTGTAAGTGGTCCATCTTGTCTTGCCACTTATTGTTGATCCTGTCTCTCTTTTCCTGGAGTTGAGCAAGTTTTTCCCTAATCTGTTATATAAAAAATAATACAACAATCAAAAATGACAACACTAACCTCATTCCTGTTGTATAACCATTGTGTAATATTTGTAAAATGACCTCATCAGATGCATAGTGATTATTATTGATGAGAGCTTTTCCCATATCAATACAGGCAGTAAAACTGTCTGCTCTGGCCTCAATTTCTGATTTGATGTCCTGATGATTGGCAATAACAAGTCCAGCAGAAGACACATCCCTAAAAAGAGGATTTAATCATTAATATGAATATAGTATATTTACATAAAAGTACATGTGTCCAAATGTTTGGACATTGACCTTGGGCTGTCGTGAGCATCAATTTGTAAGTTGACACCGTCCATCCAGAGCATCAGATCCCGGACCATGTTGAAGAAGCGGAACTTCTCAATAGTGTCCAACAGAAGGAGCCGGCGAGCCTTCCCAGCCTCGAGAAGCCCCTCCCACGCAGAGGAGACCGCATGTTCACTCTTTTGAATATCATCTGCCTTTTCTCCCGCATAGGCTTTCTGGAGCCGCGCAGCATCATCTTGCACCTGATTGACCTGAGTGAACAGATTCATCACAGTATAAGCACTTTTCCTACGAGTGGCATGATCTTTGTACGGATTATTAGGCTACCTGTCCACTCAGAGCTTGGATGTCATTTTCACTGGTGTTGTGCTGCCTGTGCAGATGCTGGACAGTGTTCAGATCACGGCCCAGGTCTGAGGGAAGAGCCTCTTTCTTTTCTTTGATCCGTCCCAGGACTTCCATGGCGTCCTGGTGGAAGCGATGAAGCTCGTACGACGCCGCCAACATCTGTGTCCGCGTGTCGATGAGCTCCAGCAGGTCGGCCCAGGCCTCGTTCAGCCCGTCCTTCCACTCGGCTACGCTGGCATTTTCTGGGTGACCCGACTCGATCAGGTCATCGGCGAGCGCGTTCACACCATCGACGCGCTCCTGGCCGATAGTGCTGGTGTCCCGGGCAAACTCGCGGAACTTGTCTCTGAGCATCTGAAATCAGTAGAGCCGACATCAACGGCTGGTTCCATTTTTCGGTACATTTCATAGCCGGCAAAACTTACAGTGACGTGTTCATAATCTTGTCCAAGTTCATGAGATCCGGCGACCACCTCTCGCTCCGCAATCCACTGTTCTAGGTCATCCACTTCCCGCTTCAGCTGGGTCAGTCGTAGCCTCTCTTGTAGACGGCCGCGCCGCTCCTCAGCCAGATCCTTCAGCCCAGCATAAAGCTTGTCCACTTGTGCTTGACGTAGATTTATGCGCTCACTATTAATTGTGGGTTAAAGAAGATTTGGAGTAATCAAATACTGACAGATAATAAATAACACATCAGCCAGTTGTGTTTCTCACCTTTCTGGGTGCTCACTTGTAACCATGAGGCGACTACTGTTGGAAAGTTGGTGAATAGTCTGAGCGTAGTCTTCAAGAGCTTGTTCCAAACTCTGGTGCTTCTTGACCATCACCAATGCACTCTGCTCATCCTGTGAAATTGCATTATATGTTCAAATTATTTTATGAAGACGCTTTAATAAACTGAAATGTATTTATATAATACCTTAGCCTTTTCCTCAGACATCATATGCAGTTCCTGTTCTCCCATCCAGGCCTCAGCTTCAGCAGCATCGGCGTAGAACTGCTGTGCGCGGTGAGCCTCCAGCAGACGAGCGTGGCGGTTGTCAGTTTCAGCAATGAGCTGCTCCCACAGCTCCTTCAGTTCAGTGAGCCGCTCCGTGAGCACAGACTGCCTCTCACCGTCCACCTGGCTCTGGGTCTGGCCTCGTTTATGGATGTCGTCGATCCGCGGCTGATGGCCTTGGATCTCCTTCTGCAGGGTCTAACCAAGAAACAATAGTTTTTCTGGTTTGCATTAAATACTTGTGTAGAAACTTCGACACAGAAGACTTGCTAAATATAGAGGGAGTGTACCTGATTCTTCTTGATCAACAGTTGTACGGTAGGCAAGTCTTTTCCATTGTCTGAAGATGCCGCCATGGGCATTCTCTCCTTTATCCACAGCTGTAAAATGGAGTATAAGAGTTCACACATTTGCAAATATTTACATTTGTTTCATTTACGTTAACTTACAATTTCATCCTCCAAGTCTCTGTTGAACTGGTGAGCTTCTTTTGAGGCAAGCAGCTGTTGCCTCCGCAGTCTTAGAGGCTCTTGAAGCAATCCGAAACTGTCAGTGACTCTCCTCTGTTGACCATCTACTTCAACAAGTCCAGCGTCTTCTTGAGAGAGAGCCTGGGCCTGGCTCTGCAGCGACTGGACCTCCTTCTCTCGTATTTCCATCTGATGTTCTACCATCTACAAAAACAGAACAAAACATGAGACAGGAGACACTTGACTCCACTTGGTTTACCTTTTATAAAACAATACGTACCTGGTGCTTTTTGAGCAATATGTTAACACTTGTTAAATCTTTGCCATAGTCATCACTATGTAGCTGACCCCCAAGGTTTTTCAGCCAGACATCAAGGGCAGAGCAGCTCTGTGTGAAGAGTTCTGCTCTGTTGGCATCAAACAAGCACTGTGCCTTGGTGCGAGTGGTGCTTTCCAGCTCCTCCCACTGTCGCTGCAGGTCCTCCAGAGTCTGCTGGACAACAGGCTTCAGTTCAGGCTTTTCTGCCACAAGAGCCTGACCCTCCTGTTATAAAAGAGAAAACAATTTGTCAAAAGACACGTTTCCATGGCATAGGAAAAATACTGCGAATGACACAAACCTTGTCAATTTTATCCAGCCAGTCTTTGTTAGAGGCCAGTTCTGCCATAAAAGCCTGATGTTTCTGCCATTTACTGTGTAGATTCCTGGCCTCATCATATGTCATGTCCTGAGCTGTGAGCATTTTTTCATTGATCCATAATGTCAGCTACAGGAAATTAAGAGAGCAGATTTTTTGTATTAAAAATGTCTCATTCCAATGACCAATCCAATGAAAAAAGTAACAAAACATAATTTACTTCTTGCCCATCTTGAAGGAAGTGCTGAAGCTCCCGATTATCTTTGAGCTTGGACAGCAGCTCATTTGCAGACTGTTTATTTTTTAGATGCCTGAAATAACATTAAAGATACAGATTTAAAACCAATGGAGAAGAAGACTCAATAAAAAAACGTTACCATTTCCCTCACCTTTCCTGTATGGAATCCACTTTCTCCTGGATCTTATCAGTGTTTGCGTTGCCGTCGTTAATGAGCCGCCGTCCGGCCTCCCCAACACCAGTTATCTTCTCCTCGCTGGCCTCTGTAGTTGTGAGAAAGTCCTCATGTTTCTTGATGGCCTCCTCAGCCCCCTGCAGACTAGTGGGCATCTCTGTGTGGGATAGCACATACTCCTACACATAACACAAGTAAATACAAGATACCAGTTATCTCTTTTTATCCAATGTTTAATTAGAGACAGAAAATATGTTGTCGGGACAAGGAGAGTCCTCTCTTACATTCTAAAGTGTGGGTTCACATGTAGTACAAAAATATAACACAATTTAATATAGTGTTTTTTTCTTTTTAAATATCTTTCGAATTAGGAGGCTACTGTATTAAGTACATATGAACTTCATCTATGTGTTTTGCACACTCACCTGACTGTTGAGGAAAGCTTCAGCCTGCTTTGCATCTCTTAAGAAATTCTGAAAATCGAAAGCTTGAGCCAGGAGACTGTGGCGGTTTTCCCACATGCAGCGAAGCTCATGCCATCCTGTGTCCAAGGCCTGAAGCCTCTGGGCCAAGAACATGTGCTGGGCATCTGTCTGACCCTGGGTCACCTCTTCACCGACTGCACGCATCTTCTCGTAGTCATCCTTATAGTTGTCCACCTCATTCTTGATACTCTCATGTTGTGCTAGTAAACTCTCGGCCTCGGGCAGAGAGGTGGGAATGTCCTCTGAAGCTATGGCAGTCTGAGTGCGGGAAAGCCAGGATTGAAAATCGTCCAAATCTCTGAGGAAACCTTGCAGCTTGCTCGCTTCTCCCAGTGACTCCTCACGTCGCTTCATAGTTGAGTTTAACTCCTCCCACACTTCCTGAATCTCTGTAAGGCGTCCTTGAATCTCCTCGGCTTGATCTGGATGCTCTTTGGCCAACTTCTCTGCCTCTTTTTCCAGGTCATCCAATTTCCCCTGTACACACAAAGTATAGTCATTTCAATTGCAATCCTTCTTTAATACTGTACATTATCTGTGAATAATTCCACTGTACCTGAATGGCCTCCAAGTCTCTCTCCATACCAGTGAGCTTACGCTGTAAAGCCATGACTCCAGCCAGATCGTTTCCCAGACTCTGTGTGGATTCGATCACTTTGGTCTTTTCCTTCATCCATGTCTGGCTCTCATTACATTCTAGATGGTAGTTTTGGATGTTAAGAGCTGAATCCAGGGCGTGCTTCTTCTGACCAGCCAGTTGTTCAAATTCCTTCCATCTGTTAGACATATGAAATGCAAATAATGCAGTATACTATATCTAACATCTAACATGTTTCGGTTTCAAAGTATCCCCCGTGTACTACTGTAAACTCAGACCGCTGACCTGTTGTTGAGCTGGTCTTTGGTCTGGTAGATCTGGTCTTTGTTGCAGTTGTCAGAGCTGAGCAGTTGTTCAGCCACTTGGTTCACATCAGAAACTCTGCTGCTCATGTTGTTCATCTCAGGCTCTAGTGTCTCAAATCTACAGGTGGAAAATAGGTTCATGAATAGATGAGAAGTCTAACATGTAAATACAGTATAGACATTACATACCTCTGCTGGACTACCTCCAAATCCTCAAGTTTAGTAGGAATCTCCATGCCATGCAACCATTGCTCTTTTTCCTCCACCCACACCAGGCAGGCATCAGCCTCACTGAACATACGATAGAGAGCCAAGGCGCCCTCCAGAGCCTGGCGGCGGGCTGCTGAGAGGGTCTCCAGCTCCTCATAGCGCTGTTCAATCGCAGGTAAACGGCCTTCCACCTACAGAGAGCAATACAATTAAAGCTGAACCACAGGAGGTACACATTATAATTTGAAGTAAATGTAATACAGACCTGAGGGGAACTCGTGTACGTCTGAGGTAAAGCCTGGGCCTGCTCATGCAGAGAATCAATCAGAGGTCTGTGGCTCTGGATCTCCTCCTCGATCTCCCTCTCTTTTCGAGCCAAAGTCTGGGTAGAAAATTCATCATGGCCCACTTCCTGACTGGACACCTGTCGAAGAGTCTCCATTGTCCAGGCCTCCATGTCATTAGCATCAGTTTCAAACTGGAGCAAAGCCACGGCTTCCTTCAGTCGCTGCTCCCTCAGCTTGGTGGTCTTGAAATGACAAATTATCACAAATATATTGTTAAGTCAGGAGAGTCTCACCGCCAACCTCCAGGCTAAGTAGAAAGAGCAGCGATGTTTACCTCCTCCAGATGTGTCCACTGTGCCTGGATGTCTTCGATTCTCTCAGTGACTTCTGGCGCTCCAAAGTGGCCCTCATTCACTAGAGCTTCTCCTGCAGCGATGCTATGACTGAGTGGCCCATAGCGAGCTGCCATTTCGTCCCTGAAGGCTTCATGTTTACTGAGCAAGTGAAGGGCAGAAGTAAGATCGCGGCCACAGTCCCCACTGGTTAAGATCTGCTCCTGTTCCCTGATCCACGCTGCTTCTTCTCCCAAATCCCACATGAACTGCCACAAGCGTCGGGAATCGTCTAGACGCACTTTGCGTTTCCCAGCGAGCTGACCCAACTCTTCATAGGCTCGACCCAGCATCTCCACTTTCTCACTCACAAGAGCTGGCTCACATGGTTTGTAGGCTGGATTCATGACAGATAAGCATCAAGCTTTGAGCTGCACTGCACAAGCAGGTGGTTCTAACAAGTATTAGGTAACACTCACCTTGTTCATAGGAAGTAAAGCGTGTGGCAGCACCCTGAACTCCCTTGATCCTCTCTGCCTGAGCAGAGATGTCTGCCTCCACCAGTGTGTGCTTCTGCAGTAGGTCTAATACATCGTGCAAATGTTTACCACTGTCTTGAGACTGCAATCGACCCTATATAAGGAAGTAAAAATATTGTTTAAGTTTTGTGCATTAAAAACCTTGTTTATAAACAATAATCTTACCTTCATGTCAGCCATCCAGTCCATGATGTAGCGCATCTCTTCAAAGAGCCTTTGCAGGTCGCGGTGTGCGTTGAGCCGCTCTCTCCGCGCCGCTAGAAGCTCCTTCAGATATTCCCAGAGTCGGAGCACATTGTCTCTTCGTGCCAGAATACGGCGCACATCATGATAGCTCTCTGCTTCCAACTCTTTAGCCACAGCCTCGACAGCAGCAACACGCTCCCAGTAAGCGCCAATGTCTGTCTCAATGGCCTCGTGTTTACGTGTGGCCGCTTCAACAGCTCCAAGATCAGTTCCAAAGTTGTCCTTGAAACCCACATGAGCATCAATACAAATCTAACAGGAAACCCTGTATGGTTTCAGAATCATTCAAACGTGTTTTGAGCTATACCTGGGATACCAGTCTTTGGTTCTCACTGAGCCATGTTTCTCTCATAGCTGCTTTGCGGTCAAATCGAGCAGCCAGCATCTCCAGCTTTTCTTGGCGAATGAGCTCATTTCTCAGAGCCAGCTCTCGTTCATGTTCTGCCTTTTCAAGTCTCTCCCAGGCCTGAAGGACACAACACAAAAATGATCAATATTTGCTAAATAATGTCCTACTGACAACATTTAAAATACAACCATTCAAGCTTCTGACAAAGCTTTTCCAGCATTCACCTTATTGATGTCAGATATTAGTTTTCCTTCTCTTGGCATGTACACCTTCTGATTGTTAGCTCGCATTTTACTTTGTATTGTAAATAAAAGAACTTCCAAATTCCCTTTCTCTGTGAATCTGTCGAGACAGAGATGACCAAGTGAGCATTAATAACAAAATACTTCAGAGTATTCTCATTTTTAGAAAGGAAAGAGAATTGAATAAAACATGTATTAAAAGTGATTAAACTTACTTGGGAGGTTTTTCTACAGTTCTGTAGGAGTTAAAAGCTTGAAGCTGATTCTGCACACCACTCAGAGAGTTTGCCAGCTGCCGATCATTCAGAGTCACTATGGTCTGCTCAATCCACTGCAGCAGCTCTGAAGCTAATGTCTCATATTTGTCAATCAGTTGATCTGCTTCAATAGCATAGTCCAAAACCTGATGCAAAAAGTTCACTTCAGTATTGAATAGATAAAAGTAAATCAATATGGTTATCATGAACAGAAATGCTTTGCCAACCTTTCCAATTCGTTTCCCCTCCACAGCCAGAGCCTTCATCTTGGAGAAGTAGTGATAATACGTAGCAACATATGTGATGATGGACTTCTCATCAGGTTGATCAACATTAACATCTAGGGTGAAAAACCCAAAGTGCTTTACTTTGTGTTTATGTTAACTCTATACAATAACATACAAGAGCACCTTACATACCTTCAGGATCCAGAAGCTTTGTTAAGCCCAACTCTTTCTCCGCAATATTAAATGCATTTTGAAGATTGTAGTGGGCATTGGACCTTTTCAGGTTGTCAAACTCTATCAGGTCAGATCTGCACAAAAGTTCGACAAACATATATTTTTAATCTTAATAATGTCTCAAAGTCATTCATTACTGTAGTTGAAGCCATTAAACACAAAGTTTGTGGGTTTATACTGTAGTAACAATGTATGTATATAATATTAGGCTTAATGCCAGCAGGGTGTGCAAGTGAGCAAAGCCAGCACAGTCTGAAGTCTGAGATATAAGTAGGTTATTCAGGCTGTAATCTAGGCCATCTATGACTGAATAGGAGCTCCAAAATTAAATCATGAATTGAAAATGATGGGAATGTAGGGACGTAACACATCCAATAAAATTTGACTCCTCATCAAATGTGTATCTGGGAACATGTGGAACAGAAAGAGCAGGGACAAGTCATTGACCTGTGTTTGTGCACGATGGCATTGAACGCCAGGCCGTCTCGCCAGCTGGTGGTGAAGTTGTGGATGTTGACATTAGGATATCTGAAAAAGTCAAATCACACATGGATTACAAACCTTGAGCTGTACCAGTAATCAGGTTTTATAAAATTACACTCTTGTCATACCCAGCAGTTTTCATTTGGCACCAAAGAAGAAGAGCATCTTTCGCCGATTTCTTTTCCTTGTTGTCCTCCGTTTCTACGCTGATGTCCTGAATCTAGAAACAATATGATGGTTGTTATATTAGCTGGACATAGAAAGATAAGTCAGACACAGGTTAGTCCATGGGGTAATAAAATGATTGCAATACATTAATAATTGCTAGATCAATTAAACTGTGACAGGATTTATCTCTTTTAAAATTGCCAGCGGTGGAACTCTTCAACGTGCAGAGACCTGACAACCCACAGGCGGGCGTCTAGTTTGAGGTGGATTGCTGTGACAGGCTGTAGGCTTATAGTAATAGTAAAATAAGAATTACCTGGAAGCGAAGGATGATGGTCCAGATGAGACCCAGTGTGAGCCGGTGGTTCCCGTCAACAATGTCGTGGGAGCCCATATTTTCAAGGTGGACTTTTTGCTCCTTGAGAAACTGCAGTGCTTTATCAACATTTTCCA
Source organism: Lesueurigobius sanzi (assembly GCA_900303255.1). Lineage (NCBI taxonomy): Eukaryota > Metazoa > Chordata > Actinopteri > Gobiiformes > Gobiidae > Lesueurigobius > Lesueurigobius sanzi. The sequence goes on from OMNZ01074696.1 coordinate 24,014, forward strand.
GGCAGTGAATACGCATGCGACCCTTGGTGGGCTTTGGCTGAGTGGGGAGTAGATAGTTAAGAGTTATTTTGTAAATACAGGTCATGGGTTGAACACAAGATAAATAAGCTGATACAACATATTTTCATACAAAGAAGGGTCATTAAAAGGGGAAGTAGGAGGAGGATTTCTGTGGGACACTGACCAGTTGCTCTCCTGACAGCACTTCCAGCAAACGGATTAACATGCGGCCATCGCGCAGGTCAGTGTATAAGTCACCAATGCGACTGGTCACTCTGCCCAAGTGAGAGTTCACCCATTTGGTGAAGGTTTTCTTCTGAACAGCTTCACGCTCATCTGTAAAATACACATGAAAAGACTGATGTTCAGACACAGTTAAACAAAGTACTTTATGATAAAAGCCATTTAACAATGGCCGTTACAAGTATTTTGACAAACACTTTGTTAGACGACTAAAGGAAATAAAAGTTTGCATGTGCTTCACAGTTAACATCATAATGTCTTTACAATGTTACACTTGTGATAGTGCCGTCACTCAAAGGAAGTATTCAATGGTATAATACCAATTATTTTTGAATATTGGAGATTATTCAAAAATAAAGACACATGATATTCATAAAACTAGCTAAGATATTTCTAGGTGCATTAAGAACTAAAAAGAGGTACAATAAATTAAGCTGTAACAGCAGCTCAGACATATGGACCAAGGGAGTAAGAAGCTAATCCCACTCCGCCACCTAACAAGGTGACCTCATTTCTAGGACACACGTCTTCCTGCCATTTAAGAAGACTGGTGGAGCTTGGTACTTGATGCACAATGTTTGTGCAAAAACAAAGAGAAAATAGATCATAGGGGCAGGTCTGCATATTGAATTAAAGCAAAGCCCTTCCTGCAGCGGTTAATGAAATAACGATGGATGAGATGAATGGATTCTTGTAGAAAACACTGATAACAGAAGCACAGGACTATTTCAGTGTAATCTGGTTGCATCATAACGCAGTTAGGACATGGGTAATTCAAAGTGACAGTTGGCTGATTTTGACATTTCCAACAGCGGAGGGTGGAGAAATACTGTACAATACAACTCCAACCCATGAGCCTAATGAAAGGAACCTTACACACTGACACAGTGGACAGTGTTTGTGTTTACCACAGAATGTATGGCAGAATGTACTGCATTCTTGTAATGACTTGGTCATGTCGGGACAGCCCAAGTACCAGGTAGAATACAGGGACCAATGGTCCCAAAATATGTTCTTGGTGTTGATGTGCCTCTAATGACAAGGCTAAAGCACAACAACAGGAGGCAAACACAGCCATCTGTGTCAGACACATTTACTCGTTAGAGCAAACAGAGGCATCACCGGACACTGAGGTGGGGAAGCACCGCAGCTGGACAAAATAATGAGCTGTTCAGATAGTGCTGCACTTTGGTTGGACTGCTGTTGTTTAAACCAGGCCCAGGGACAAACTTGTGTGAGAAGGAACCATAGCTTCTTTATGTCGTCAGTGTCTCTGAAAACACCTGAGTGGCGTGCCAACATTGTTTCACAATTACACACGAGATAAGAAACATGACAGTGGGAAAATGTCAACCACAGACGCCAAGACTCTAAATACTGCTAAAGCTGCTGTAAGCTGCACACAGAATAATCCTTTATTTTGTAGACAAATACACCTCAGCTTTCACACAGCTCTTTGATTAAACCAAATGTGAAATGTTCAATTCAATTCTTCAGTCGTTTCATGTGAAGTTTCATCAATCATTGATCAGTTGATCTAATTATCTGTCTGACAGTTTATGAATGGAGACTGTGTCAAAGGCAGATTTGAACAGGTCTCATCATCAGTCAGTAAATGGTTTGTTTGTCGGTGATGACGCTGAAGGACTTTAGGGGCTCGCCTACTTTTTACAAAAGCTTCCTTACTGTATACTGTATTATGTATACTGACTTTTTAACACCCAAAGGCGGCCGTTGATAATGATAGTAATCTTCAGGTAATCTCAGAAAATATGCTTCAAAGCTAATCTTGTTTGTGTGGTACAGAAGCCGGGACAAAGTTCAGCAACAGACTGGCATGTATCAAAGATGCAAACTAAAAAATTATCTATTTATGTTTATGAAATGAAATATTTTTTACACAGCCAGAAGTAATCTACAAATAAGTCTAATCTTAAGTAAGTATATATATTTTTATTTTATATTAGAAATCTGCCAGTGGGGTAAGTTTAAACTAAAATGATGCATTCAAAATTAGATTTAAAAAAAAAAGAATCTTAATTTACTAAGATTGAGGTTTTTTTCTGAAGTGACGTGTAGATTTCTTGACACGTTTTACTCAAATCAAGGGCAAATACGAATTTCAAGACAACTTGACATATTTGGAGATGACTGTTTGCCGAGACATTGATTTGACTGTGTGCTCATAAGCCCATTTATAGCAGGGTTGCTCGTAGTCATTGACCGATAAGCCGCAACAAACAGCTCTATCACAGAAAACTCATGTGGCATCCCGCCTCAGTAGCACACTGCTCTGCTTCAGTCGATGCCACCTCAGCAGCACCAAGGACCAGGAAAGACTTCTATAAAAAGACCAATGCAGACTGCACTTTTACAGAATAATGCATTCTGCAGAGCTGGTCTGGTTTCTTGAACATAATTGGCTGTTTTATTGCCGTTGTATTTATTGACGAAGATGAAAGAAAGCCTCAGACTCACGAGCTGCTAACTAGAAACCTCTTTCTGTGACCTACCCAGGTCATGTGTTGCACCCATTCTGAACTGTTTTGGAATGTCTTTGAGCCCAGAAACTCCTCACATCTCTCTCCCCACCCACGATGAGCTCTGGTCACCCCGTCCTGAGAAAGAATGAAAAAACATCCTTGTGCCTATCTCACTCATACGGCCTTACACACACAGAGATAAAGCGCTGGTACTCGGTTAGTTCAGTAATTGATGGTTTCATCAAGTTACCAGCAGTTTCTTGTTTTATGATAAAGTGTGATTTGTTTGTGATGGTGGATTCAATGCTTACAATACAAACAAAAACACAGCTGTTATAAACTAAAGGAATCTCAATTTGCCTTACAATTTCATTCTAAATTAAATATGCTTTAGTATATTCGTAAGTAAATGTGTACATTTTAAAGTTAAAATGGGCGTGCTCTCTGAAATGTGTCGGTGGCGGGAGTGTCCTTCCTCCTCTTCTCATATCGAGAAGAGGCCGTTGCAAAACCGCTTCATTGCCACATGTGGCATGTGTTATTTTTACTCTCACTCAGTTTGAGGTTAAAGCAGAAATGGCCGCAACTTTTCCTCAACAGTAGCAGGTTTTTGTTCAATTTATGACAGCTCCTTTGGTACGGGCAACAGGTTATTCCCCTTTGCACCAAATGCAGCTGCGGCTGATAGAGAAGAGTGCCCAAGGCTAGTCCCATGGGACTGAAACTCTTCTAGCCACAACATCTGCAGACCCAACAGTGTGAAAGTCAACAATAGACTTCTCGTCATGGCCCTTCCAAAGCTGCACCTTCTTGTGACTTAGAAAACTGTCAATATTGGTCAAACTGTACAAACAAAAACCTAAAAAAAGCCATTAGTGTGTGTTTGTGTGTTCACACAATGAACTGTGGGTAATGTGAGCGAGCTACAGCTGGAGGCCACAGAGACACAGCTTTCACTGAGTGTTGGTAATCTCCAGTTACATGATACAATTCAGGGGAACTTGACCCAAACGTAACACTGACCTCAGCTCTACTCGTCTGAAGTGTAGAATTCACACAACAGACAGAGATTTCTCGGAAGTCTTGGTTAAACAATATCAAGTCCCAGGTTAATTTTTAATACTATGGATAAATATTCATATTGATTGTTAAACAGCTGTAAATTAGAAACAGGTGTGAAAGTTGGTGTGTTTGCAGTGTTTATGGGCTCATTGATGATGTTTATTCTGGCTGAGTAAACCACAGTGACATTTTATTCCAAAGTCCACAGCGGCTGATTCAGAGGTCGATGGTCGCCTGGACACTGACTCTTTTCACCAGGACCCAGAGCGGGCTATCATTTATATATTAACTAGGGAATTATTCTCTACTCAGCAGCTTCATACATGCTGCAGCAAAAGGAAATTAGATTAAACATGCCCTTGAATATGAACCCTGTGGTGAGCATTGTTTACTGCTACAGTTAAACCACATTAAAAATACAATCAATTATACATAATAAAAATAAATTAAATATATTGAACATTTGACTTGTGCAGAAAGACTCAACTTGAGGAATTACATTTTTTACTTTGCAAAGGTTAATGGTTTTCGTTTTTTGGAAAAGGCTGTACCATTTAAAAAGTATTTTTGATCTGTGTATGTGCACTATCAGGAGATTTGACATTTGGTCTTTTATGCATGAGCCGACTGAAGCCATGATTTGATTCAGTGAGGCAGGGAGTGACGTGAAGAATGAGCCTCAAGGCAAGTCAAACTGGAAAAACAAGGACATGTTGCCAAAAAGGTGTTTGTGTTAGTGTACGTCTGCACGTATGACGTTAAATATCTATATACAAAATAAAATGGAAAAAGGGCCTTGTCCCTGGTCTCAGTCCTGTTTGTAGGCTGTAGGTCAGGGGTCCCCAGACTACCCAACTAAATGTGCTTGAGGACATTACCTTTGGAACCTTCGGCATATGACAGATGCAGTCATTGGCCTTAACCCTGTCAAACCTAAGCACAGGTTGTCTATTTACAAAGAAGAGCTGATCAATGAATCAGTCATTTTTCTATTTGAATTCACTTTTATTTAATTGTTCATTCAGACTTGAATAATATAAAGTATATTCAGGATGAAAATGCTATATTATTATTGTTTTTACTAATAAACAATATGCAAATTTAGCATTTTATTGAAAAGTTAGTTCATGTATATTGAACTACCTATTGTTTAGGTATATTGAACACACATTTCACAATAGATCTTATTTGGACTGAAAGAATCTTGCCACTCCAGAAAAGCTGAAGGAGCGGATGTCACAGCGCCTCGTAACCACAAAATGCATGAGCTGGCACAGTGATCTACTCCTAACACGACAATGTGCCATAGACTTACGTTTGATGGTTTAGAGCTGGGCATTTGACATCAACGGACTCAACTCTAGAATAATAATGAATAATATGATTATGACTGACTCTTCTTTGGTGTGAGGCCTAATGTAAATCATTGACACATATTGGTTACATAACCATTAAGAGTTTCATACTGTATCATTTTGGTTCTTGATACGATTCGAGACTTGTGATATGTACCAACCTTATATGTGTTGCATTGTGTGCTCTACCTGTGGCGCTGAGGCGTGTGCGCCAACAGAGCAGTGTATTGTAATAAGATAAGAAAGGACAGGTGGCTAGTGATCAGGTGCCAGACTGCTGCCTGCTTTAGAGCAGACCTGAAGCCCACTGTATGAACACCACCACTCACTTATGCAGTATAGGGCTCCAAGAGCAGTCTCTCTTAATTATACAGGGCAAAATGCTGAGTCTTATCAAACAACCTGAAGCACCTGCTGCACACCGGATCATTAAAGCTAACAAACGGGCCCTGGTATTCCTCATCTGGTATTATTAACCATATCTGTATGGGCCAAAAGAAGACAACTGGCAAATCCTTGGCGTCACCAAACTATGTACTCAGGAACTGACAGGACAATCCTAAACCCTAGAATGGCTTCTCCTAAATAGTTTGGCTAAGGCCTATTCAGATCATACCTTGCAGCTGCTTAAAGCGTCCCTCCAGGATGTTGGAGTATTGCACCTGATTCACAAATGCTGCTGGGGACAGACAGAGCTCTCTGTCCCTGTGCTCCAGCTCCATGTTGCGTCTTCAAGCTCGCTCCTAAATATTCCAGTCAGACGTCCAATGAATGGGATAACTCCAGCATCGCCCAGCAGAGGCAGCCTTTCCGGAGTCACAAAGACAAAATTACTATGTCCGAGCTTATTTTCTTCTTTCTGCTGTGCCTCTTTAGAAAACAGTATGGTTCTGAATATCTTTCAGCCACTTCTTTATGTAAAATATATGTCCAATTATTAGTCCAATGAAAACACAGCTCCAAAGACAGGCGTGGAGGGTCCGATTCAAAACTTTAAAAAACTAAAGTGAAGAACAAAATGTTCCAATACACCACCTCTTGTGTAGAAGTTCACCACACTTGTGGTCTTCAGCTGGAGTCAAAACTTGTGGTCACAATCCCTCGTGGTCCTTGTAAAGGAGCACAGTCTGCTCCTTCCCTCCAAAGGCAGCAGCAGAGCAGCTAACTGGCTGCGGTCGGGTGGCTGTGTAAACAAAGCCTGCTGGGCCCACTGAAAACTGTTCCATTTGCATAAGGTGTGTTGGAGGGAGGAGCGCACACAAGGCGACTGTGAAGAGCCAGTGGGGGAGGAGGTGTAGAGGTGGACTAAACCATTAGAGCCCTTTGCTCACTATAGCTTCAGGAGGATTATTCCACTTCTCTTAATTCCTGAGAGCACCAGGGAGTGGCCTACCAGGACGCACAGACATCACAGCTTCTGAGGGTGCCATATCATCTGTCCATCAGAGCAGAGGCTGCAAAGTTTTACTGTCAACAGTATCTCAGTTTGATACAGTGCTGAGACAGGAAGGAAGTCATCGAAGATCCTCTGCAATAGTCACAAGCCCTTTCCTGCCACAACAAGATGTTCAAGTGTGTTCTTTTGTTGTGTGTCGCATGAGCAGGTGGATCCATCACCTTGGTTCACAGACATTGACTCAGGACACAGTACAGTCTTTTAAACGGGTAAGGAAATAGATGTTGAGAATTGAATAAACCTATGGCTCAAGAAGGTCAAACCTTCTAAGCAGAGTGTTGTCCAGGGGTCTACAGTAAAACCCCAGGAGTTTTTTATGTGTGTGTTTCATGATGTCCAGGAGCATCTGGGTGGACCTCATTAGACGGACAAATGCCATGGGCCGTTACTAACAAGGTGTTTAACAGAAATGAACAGGGCTAATGAGAGCCAACACAGCACACAAACCACAGAAGAAAGAAGAAATACACTGAGCTATGAAGATAAAAGACACGTTTCGTAAACCGTGGCGTGTACGTGTAGTATGTGAACAGAGCTAGTCTTCCAAACGTAGACATTCAAGAAGCTGCAATGATGTGTAAACTGTATCAATAATTAATGAAGCTATGGATGAGAATAAAGGGCTGGAGCAGCTGCGCGGGGAGCACTGTGAGCTTGATCACGAGGTGCCAGCTCTTTTACACCAGCGGACACAAATATTACACTGCCTGCAAAGAACTTGTATGAAAACTATTAACTTGATGTGATCTAATGTAATGAAAGAAATGCTAAGTGTTGGATGTAAAATGAAAACACTGTATCTGTCACAGCAGAACAGATGAGTGTGAATAAGAAAGAGGTGTGAGAGCCGTGTGCACAGCAGCAGTAGCTCAGCACAGGGTCCTGACATTTGGGGAGAAGTGAAGAGGCAGGAGGTCTGCCCCCGGGACACGAGCTGCAGAGACATGTCAAAGAATGTGCTCCTCAAGCCCACACTTGTCCCACACTGATGGAATCACAGGTATTCACACAGACGCTCCAACACCTCACACTCATGTCCCATAGCATTAAAAAGGTACATTAAACATGGGACTAACCACTAATTACCTCATACCTGCCATGCGTTTCACACTGGAGATAAACATATACAGTGCACAGTTAGACTCCAGAGGGAAAACAGTGAGAGACATTCTGTTGACTTAAGGAAATCAAGCTTGAATTTGGAAGTAAAATGAGCTCTATCTGTTAAATGGTTTACTGTAGCAGAGCTCAGGTAGGGCCTTTCTCACTCTTAAGTCAGTGGGCCATCTTCTGCTACCCTCTGCTGGGCTAACCACGAAACTGCAACTCTTGTCACACGCAGTCATACTGTAACTCAAGAAAATGTTCCTTATTTTCAGTCATCATACTGTAATCTTCATTGAACTGATCTGACGGACAATGTAAGATGAGGCTGGACTCACCAGTGACTGTGTGCCAGTGCAGTGGGATGTGGCAGATCCACAGTTGTGAACAGTTCTTGGCATACAGCCCTGATATCTGCTGAGCCGCTCATAGGCCTCGTCCTCATTTTAAAGTATTTCTGTCCTGGTCTTTGGGGACGGATCAAAATTGACTTTCACAAAAAAAATCGCTCAACCCAATTAGGAGACTTGCTGTGCTCAAGAATGAGTTCTCTTTGAGTCCATATTTTCTAGAGCAACCTCCAACCCTTCCCAGGCAGCACCCCAAAGGCTTTGCCTTTTACATTACATAATTTGATGAGCAACATTTTGATTTTGATCTTCATATCAAGCCACATTTCTCTTTTTGCATCAAATGATTGAGTTATGAACATGTGGAGTCCAAAGTTTCAGGTAAATCCAGCAAGGGATTGAGACAAAATCTAAATTAGGATGTACTCGGCCTACAATAGTTTGAGTAACCACACAAGTACTTATTTTCAAAGCATAAGTAGCTCCATAAATACCATTTTTATAAGTAACTCACAGGGCCCACCATTGATCTAACCACTCTGCCACTGCGACCATATGTACACCATATTCCCTGCTTGTTAAAGACGGAGCGAGACCATCTTACCTGCCAGCGCCTTGATGCGCGAGCGCTCAAAGAGGCGCGCCGAGCTGTTCTCATTGTCCCAGTCGGTCTCTGCGGCCAGGTCCCAGCGGTTGTTGATGTCGTTGTACTGCTGCTGGATCTCCAGGCTGTCGAAGTCTGTGGGGGAGATGGTGCTCATGGTGCTCCGGGAAAACACATTCAACCTGGAAACACGAAGGACCAAACACGTCACCACTCAACCAACTTCAGGTGCTGCTGCTGCAGAGGCTTAATGCAAATACTCAACAGCGACATAATGGTGTGATAAAATATTTGGTTAAGCAAAAAACAGGAAAACTCAAGTCTTTCTTTCTATGAGCATCAGAATTAGGACTCCAGAATTATGGAAAATATATCCAAACTAGCTATTGACACTCACTATTATTATACTGTTCTGCACCAAGCAAAAAGCAGCAAAAGATTGTTTTTTTGCACCCTGAGGTCATGTCAGGCTGAAATGCGTTGGTGTGTATTTTAAGCTTTAGCCATGTTCTAATAAAGGCTTTTTAGTCAGTTTTTAGTTTAGTTCTTTTTCTGCATCAGTGTGCCTTGGATTTTTCTTTGGGAACAGCCACATTCTAGTCTGTTTTACACTTTTCTACCCAAAGAACCAGCCTTTTTGTTGCAGCATTAAGAAGCACCCCTTTTTTCCCCCAATTGAGCACCTGTTTTACTTTTCATACATTTTTATGCACGGACCCACCCAGCGCTCCTCCATCCTTTTTCTCTAACTTGCAGCAAAAGATATCGTTTTTTGACTTTTGAAATAGAGCGGCAAGATCCAAGTACAACTGACTCAAAAAAATGGGATTTTAAAAATATTGAATTATTGATCCCAAAAAGTCAATTAGGCGATATAATATTCAGGGCCGGCCCAACCTATAAGCAGATTAAGCAGCTGCTTCGGGCCCCGAGACCACCAGGGGGCCCCCAGTAAGTGCCTACATTTGTATTACAGGTTTTGTGTTCCTCAAGAATTGCCCCTGTGTCCACTCCAAATTACTAGTAGTCTACTTTCTTTAGCAAACACAGTTGAGGTGAGATACGGGGGAATTAACTCTGCACTTTGAAAACTAATCTAAAGTTAAATTTAAATGAGGATTTGACCTTGATTTCAGTTGATCTGTCAATGGAATAAGTGTTTTTGGACGTGGAATTGGGGGGAAATATTTGCTCCAAAATAAAGATGAAATATCTTGCTACACTTTCTCATTTAACTTGAATTAAATTGGAAATTGACAGATTTTTTTTTTTTCTTACTTACCTCAGAAATCATAAATACTAAATACTAATGTAATATACTAATACTTAACTCATCTAGATATGTCCATCTCATTTTACGGAATATATATTTATTCAAAATTACACTGATGTTGTGGGGCCCCCCAGACATAATTCCTCCTAGGGCCCTGTAAAGGCTTGGACCGGCCCTGATAATATACTCCCAAAATATTCCTTCTCCATGGGGTCATATTATGTACAAAATCTGTTAACCATTATATTAGTTAGCAGCAGTTCATCCTTCAGTCTCGTCTCAATCCTGAAAATTGAATCCTGCTTTAAAAAAACACCATTTCAACTCTTGATGATCAGATGCAGGAAAGATGACCAAATAAAAGACAAGCGAAACCAAAAGCTTGGCATACATGCAATGGTTTATTCTGAGACAAGTCACTTGCGAGGTACAAATCTGAGGGGGCATGTATCAAAGTGGCGCGGTTTTATCTAAAATACACAACATGCTATGCAAGAGAAATCCCCAAGACCCCAGACTGTCTGAGTTTGGGATTTTGCTCCACCAGGGGGTCCAAATCAAGATTATAGCCCACCAGAGCGCCCCATTAAACCATTTGGGACATTTACCAGATTAATGGTGCGATTGCTAATACCTGCGACTTTATCTCTGGTCATGTCTGGTGGCGCTGTCTGAAAGGATGGTACGTCCTAGCTCCCATTCAGAAACAGGGAGGAGCAAGTGAAAGCAGACACACAACGTTATTTATTGCCTTGGAGCGAGGGACGATGGCCAAGCATCTCCTAAAGAGGAAACGTTCAGTTAATTACCCCGTAAATGCTTGGTAATTTGCAATCAGCAGCATTTGGCCAAGAGGCGGCAGATCAGGGAAACTTGAGCGGTCCACGGGAAGAGAGGTTTGTTCAATTCACAAATCAATAGAGTCAAAAGTACATGCTGCTTTGTTTACTCAGAGATAATACTGTAGATATAGAAAAATAAAACAAAAACAAGCGTTGCTAATCCTATTAGTGCCAGATTAAGAAGTGGCTTGGAATAGAAACTAAATGCAGGATTAGAGAAAAAGGCAGAATGCCCCATGACCGTTCACCTCTCGTCCCCGTGGGCACCCCAACTGGAGGAGTGTGGTGACTGTACATGCCAGGAATCATAAAGACTGCAATTATTGAGGTGTAATTATTCAGAGCACTTGCATTTTGCTCTGCTGGGAAATTGTAATGTCGAAAACCTGCTTCTTTCAAGTTTAAACCTCTACAAACAAGTCCTGAAACGCATGCAATTATTGTATCAATGTGTTTACGGTTTAAAAATGCGTAAAGTGAGGTGAACCTTGATCTTAACACAAATCTAATCACAAAAAGAAAATCAAGATGTTTTCCCACAGTTGTGCTGCCCTAGATATTGATCAACAAAAGGCAAGATGGATAAATCTCCAGACATTTGCGCCGCTAAGTAAAGTGAGTGGAAGTAAATGGAGGGAAGATTCCTGGGCCATAAAAGGGGCTATAACGCTCCAGGACAGGCCCGACAGCATCAAGTCGTTTCCCCCTGATGTGAAAGTGCGGCGAGGGGTCAGGGCGTCTGGCAGAGGCGAATGCAGGCCAATCCCCTGCTCCCTGTGAATATGAGAGGCTCAGCTCACTGTCCATACTAATCACTCCTCAATGGATCAGACAAGCACTCCTCTGACCTACTGATGCTGCGCTCCTCTACAGCTGCACCACAACCAGCCCAGGGCCTTTCCGCGATAACAAGTTACAACCAGAGCGTTACCATAAACTACAAAGGTCCAGAAGAAGAATGCAATGCCACAATGCAAGTATTTTACGATTATTTTTCGCAGCTGTAGTTTGTTGCTTTTATTGATGTTCATTTTTGTTAGACGAAACATTGCCCACCACGTCGAGCTTGACTGTTCAAACACAAGTCCCAGAGCCATGAGTGACACGTTCAAATCCACCCACTCAGCAGTAAACATGTCCCCATCAGCAGCGAGCAGCAGAGGAGAGGGCATTAGAGCAGCCAGAACTAGCCCAGAGACAGGACCAGACCCAAAATAACTCAAGGAAACATGCAACTTTGCAAAGCTGCAAAAGATGAATGGAGAGTCCCATTAGCGCAAGGCTTGTGCAAAGCAATGCCTTAGAGAAAAATAGTCGGACAATGACATTATTTATTCTTACCTCTGTCTCTAGTCTCTCTCAAGTCTACGTCGCCAGTAGAAGCACACGGATTACATAACTTGATAACCCTCAGATTATCTCTAGGATGAATGCAGTAGGCTTTCCTTTCACTATTGCAAAGACCTCAAAGAACATGCAAAACAAAGTTAAAACCAAGCTACCTGTTTTGAAGAATTAAAAACATTTGTCTCATGTCTAGTTTTTCTTTTCTTATTGTGTTGGCTTGACATGGAAAACTAAGACTCCAGGCACATTATTCACGCTAAAACATTGTTTTTGATTGATGAATGCCATGACACAAAACATTACCGACCCAATGTCAAATCAGACAAGATGAAGACACACATGTACAACAGAGAGAAGTGCTCCCCTTTAGATTTGGGCAGTGAAATGAAAAGTGTGTAAAACTGGGTGAAAGTGGGCCACAGAGCCTGAGGGCCAAAGACACAGCAGAGTGGCATCAGCTAAGAAAGCAGGACTGAGGTGGCTCTCCTCCATCAGCAGCTGTGGTCCTGCGCTGGTTAAACAGGGAGGGAAACACACCACGATCAGTGGCCCACAGGGAATTAGGCCGGAGCTCATTGGCCAGCTCCAGAGCACGAGGCAATGGGCCACACCACAAACAAAGAGCAATGAGCCTCATCACTCTCCATCGCACGGAAACACATCACATGACATAATGACCTTTACATGACCAGAACACAACTGCTCTGATGCTCTGTAATTAGGCCACACATAAACGAGAGCCTGCTCATAACCTAATTTAATCTAATGGGTGTGGCCATGCACATATCACTCTGCTCTGACACTAGGCCTGAGGGCAGTCTGAGCCCAAAATACAAGCTCACAAAAAGCGTGCGACACCGAATTTTGCCCCACACAATGGAGGAGTCAGCAGAGTGCGGGGCCAGCCGTGGTGCTTCCTGTTTGCCGAGATGGGCACATGCATCAGAGGCCCCTCCACAGGCACTGATCCCGTCTGAATGGGACGCCTGAATGGGGCGGCAGCAGCCCTTTGTCGGCCTGTAGCATCACATCAGTCAACAGGAGCATGTTAGCCACACACCGGCACACTTCTGAGTAACAGCGATGACACTTTGAAGATAAAAGCAAAGCAAACCACTGTAAACATGCCAAAGAATATAGGTGACTCCTCATGAATGATGCCTCTGCTTCCTGTACTCGAAAACTGGATATCTCCAGGAACACTGTTGGCACTGGTTTGCAATGTTTACATGACTCGAGGTGAAAGAAGCCACAATAGCCCCCCAAATACAGAAAACCTGAATGCAATAGTTATGGTCTGTTCGACTGTGTGCACAAGCCTCTACACAGCTAGACGTATATGAAAGATGGCATTTCAGATTGATGGGTCTTTCATTGTCAGTGTTTGTCTTTTTTCTGACCGATGATAGATGGGTCTCATTGCACAGCCTATAAGCTGCAAAATTTATCTCAAAAATTTACTTGAACTTGAGTATTCAAAGAATTGCTGACTAAATGAATGCCTGGTGGCTGGTCTTGGTAAACAACACCACAAACTCAGGGAGTTATTTCTTCTTCCACAAACCCAGACTTTGACAAAGCACAACACACGCTGTATTTGTACACAATCCTATCTGGACACCATTACTGCTGCTGGGTCATTTTACACTTGCCACGAAGTGCAATTAAAAACTGCTAAGACAGTGTTGTACACCCAGTCTCTTGCCAGGTTATTGCTATGGGTCATTGCAGCACAAAGAGTGTGAGTGGCAACAATTGAAAAAAGCGTGTTGGAGAGGGATTTGAAGAATCAGCACTATGGGGGGCCACATTCACAGTCCATCTCCATTGTTGTACATTTACCAGGCCCCAGAACACAGACGGCCGCTGCTCATTCGCACTGACAGACTTTAGTCTCACAAAGCAACAAGACTCCTCTGTTTGTGTAACACACAGCCAGGACCTCATTCTATCAACCAGGCATCAAACAGTTATTAACTACTATATTTAAATATATTTAAATTAAGCTCACAAAAAAACTCACAAAACTATGACTAGTGATGCTTTTAGACCTTACACCTGACCTGATGCTGCAAGCAGTCCTTGTAAACACTGTACATTACAGCACCCTCTGGTGGTACAGCCACTGAAGCCTGCAAATTGAATGTATAAATTATTGATTGATTGTTTCATTCTGTCTCTATTGCCCCCTGCCAACTTGCCTGACTTCATTCAAAACCAGAGCAAAACCAGAGACTAGATGCAACCGTGTGTTCAGCGTTTATGCTCATAGCTTCTAGCAAACTTGACTGAAACTGAATTACAAAGTCTGATGGAGCAAAAGGGTGCCCAGAACAGAGTGAAGCTACATTTGTAAAGCTACAAGGGCAATTTCTTCTCTTGTACATGTAAAAAATCATTGTGAATGTCCAAGCTTTTCAGCCTGAATGTTGGCTATAAGGAGGATATGACTAAGAGGAGGACCCAGTTCAGCACCTGAGCACATGCAGCCAGAGTGACAAAGCTTCTATTGTCTGTCAGGGCTGCCTCCAATCAATAGCTTTTGGTCACAGTCCCAATGGGCATTGAATTAAAGTAAGGTCCAAAATTCTTTACTTATTGCCATTTAGACACTGACAATCATACAGTCTAATTCTGGTTACGCCAATAGCACAAAGTATAATTATATTTCATTATTATTATTTTCTAATTTCTTGTTTTTCTGTCTACTTGAAGCTTCTACAAACAACATTTATAACTCATTCTGAACTTGAGATCGTTTTACTCTTATCCACTATACTTCCACTATACTGCGAGTTTTCATTAATTTTTATGTGACCCTTAATGAACCACCAGGCCAAGGTTGAAGACCAGATCAGAACTAAACAGTGTTTACAAAGGGTCCAACGTGAATCTAAATTGGACTAAATTACGTTCAAACTAACCATGTCTTAACCAAAAAACAACATTACCATTTCAAAAGCATCAATTATCTACAATGAATAAAGGCTAAAATTGCAGATGACCCTGAGCACCAACTGAAGCCCAAGTTCTGTCACTAGTAAACACTTCGAGAACCATTGCTTTAGGACAGTGTTTCCCAAGCAGGGGTACGGGATCCCTGGGGGTACTTGGAATCATTTCAAATAAAAAATAAGGTAAAAATAATAGTATTTTTGATTATTATGCTCAAAGAAAAGGTCTCGGAAAAACATTTAACTGTAAAGAGTGAGCGCTTGAGGGTATTCAGGGTCTTTTAACTGATAAATAGGAGTTTTAGTCATTCAATTTCTAACTAATCAACAAAACCATGGAGGCAGGGGTTACTCGGAGTAAAATGAAAGGCCCAAGGGGTATGCAAGACAAAAAAGGTTTTAGGATACATCTTCAAAATCCCAAATCAGTCTTCTTGGGGCATAACCCTCCATTACCATAACTACTACTCAGCAGTACCAACATGCCCCAAGCTAAACCTCAGTATTTCCCAGGGCTTCACAGAAATGCATACTGTCATTAAGAGCCACCACATTTGGCTTTAAGGGGGGGGGGGGGTGAATAGGTTATCTACGCCTCCACACGTGGTCCCAACCCATTAGCCAACTACATTAAACATATATAGGGAGTGTTGTTTACAAACCACCTGTTCAGATTGAATTCAGATTTTTTTTTTAATTCCAGCCTGGCGCATCCGTATGAGTCACATAGGCCAGGTTTCTACAGCGAAGACAAGAAGACAAGAGCCATAACATACTAGGCAACTCACAATGTCGACAGGGGGGAAACAAGAAGAGGATGCAGTCTGTCAAACGGGATGAAATTGCAGCGTTATGGGGGAGACAAAGGTGGCTCCCCAAGACCCAGACGGCGACTCTAAAAGGGAAACACGGCGATGAAATAATGTGCAAGCGTAAAATGGAAACAAAGGCATGAGGCAGATGTATGAATCACCATGTAGGCTACATACATACATCAGTCACCACCAGCTAATGCATAATAAACGCCATTTACCGTTCAGTTAAAAAAAAAAAAAAGCACTATTACCAATACTGTGCTAATGTGAAGCTACTAGCAGAGCGGCTAATGCCACAGCATCTTTCATTAGCCGTGTTATTAACAGACAGCGTTATGATGAATGGGGATGAAATTATGGGATGCTTACCGCTTATTTGGCCTCGTTCAAAGGATATTGGAGTGTTTATATACCCCAAAATGTCGTAAAACATGAAAAAGATCCTCGCTCGTTTGCTGAAATAAAGGCTAATTTCAATTGGTTAAAAATCCCAGGTGACTGATAAAGTCCATCCGCATCATCCACAACAACGTTACGAAACCGAAAGAAAAAAAGTGGTCAGTGTTGAGCTAAAAGCGGAGAAAGGTTGGTCGTAAAATTAAAAAAATAAATAAAAAGAGGCTGTCCGTTTTTTTGTGGGGGGGCAGGTATGTATGAATCGGGGGTATCCGCAGCGTCGTCGTGTGTTTTCCTTTTCCCCCCCCGAAGAAGCATCAGTGAGTGAGTGAGGGCCGCCGCGCCGTGCGTCCCAGTCGGTCACACTCCTCCTCCTTCTCCGAAACCCTCCGCGCATCCAGCAGCACCGATCAACAGGGGCGAGAAAAGAAAGGAGAGTGTGGCCGTGTGCGAGGCTGCTGCTATGGGCTGTGGGAGGGAGGGAGGGAGGATGGATGGGTGGGTGGGTGGTGGGTGGTGGGTGGACGGGGAGAGTGGGTGGGTAGAAGGAGCTGACCCTTCGCGCAGCAGTCACATGGGAAACGCCGTGCACATTATTTTTCAGCCTTTTCCTCCA
>OMNZ01074696.1:40933-53374 GCA_900303255.1 Lesueurigobius sanzi
GGGGGGGGGGGGGGGGGGGGGGGGGGGTTTGGGGGGGGGGGGGGGGGGGGGGGGGGGGGGGGGGGGGGGGGGGGGGGGGGGGGGGGGGGGGGACGGGGAGAGTGGGTGGGTAGAAGGAGCTGACCCTTCGCGCAGCAGTCACATGGGAAACGCCGTGCACATTATTTTTCAGCCTTTTCCTCCAGCGAGCGGTCCAGTCCACAGATGCGCGATGGTTTATACTGTGCGTGGTGCTGTCCCTGGTGCTAAAGCAGAGGCATCGCATTTCTGTATTTTGATGAACTCTGCTAGCACTAATAAGCTTGAGATTTACCATTTTCAGGCACTGCACGGATGCCCTGAATGAAGGCCGTGGTGAATGTTATTTTAATTCAGCCTAAAATGTCATCTTTTTGGCTATATTTGTGTTACACTTTAATGATCTCTCCCACAGGTTGTGTTACAATGCCACAAAAGCACTACGCCACAATAGGCTGGGTCTACTAAATAGCCTACACAGTTAGATAGATAAGCTGAAGTCAATTATTCACTTTCCGTTTCCTCAGAATATAGTTTACAGATTGGCAGATTTTTTTCCCCTGATTGATTTACCTAGCCCTTGTCTACTATTTTATGTAACAGTGATCCACACATGACCATAGCTTTCAAGCAAGGAGCCACCAGCCAAGATGAGTAGCCTATATCTTGAATGGACTAAATTATTTCTAACCATGCAGCATAGGGGTTATTTATAAATCTAGATCTTCCTTCCACTCAACTCTGTAGCTTGTTACTACTCTACAGCTTATGAGCATTTTGTGGTTTATTCCCACTGAGTTAAAGAGGCCCTTTCAATCCATTTAATATCAGTCTAGTTGGTCGCCCCAAAAACTGCAAAGTCCCAATTACTGCAGGGGCCTGTGTCTACACCCCTTGTGTCTTTTTAGGGTGGGCACATGGGCGTTGCTGCACCAGCTAAGTGCTAGTGGTGAGTGTTGTGGAGATGATGGGTGTTTTGGGGAGGGCTGTGCAGTTTGGAGAAGAGCATGCTACTCATTATGAGCAGTTAGTGGTAATGAAAAAGCCTTGCTGTGCAGTTAGTCTAGTTTCACTGTTTCACATAGTGGCTGACGGCTGTGAAGGTATTATTGCCAAAGCATTTTCAGGAACAAGTTCACTTTACCTGCTGCTTTTACACAAATGGAAGTATTCAATTTACAGCTATAATTGTATGCATCTCCAACTGCATTCAGGCCAATGAGATCATCTGTAAAACATGTCTTAAGTGATATCATTTTAAACATGCACTGAATATAACATGTCCATTTATCCAGGCTGGGGAACCTAACTTGCCTGCACTTGATGAAGTCACACCTAACCTGTTTACGCCCAGCTGCCCAGTGCAGAGCTCACCCACAATCCTCTCTGACAAAGGGAAGAGCTGAGCGCAGGATATGGAGATGCCATCAGCTGCCACTGTGAGTCCAGCACAGCGCTTTCTGCAGATAACAGCAGTTTAGACTAAACCCCCTTCTGTCTGTTCACTAGACAGGACTGGGATGGGGGGGGGGTCATCATCACACGTGTAACTTTGGTGCCGCACAGCGCTGTATTTGGTTAGAGTTAGAGCTAGTGAGAGTGTAAAGGTTCATAACTAAATATCAAGCTATTTTTTCCAGGATAATGTGGCAGATCCCCTCAGTAAAGCTGAATCATATGACTGCAGTCCTGAGAAGAGAGGGTGTTGTGTATGCTGACCCTTCACCAAAATGTATCAGGCAGCAAGAACACACACCCTCACACACAAAAACAGGCTTGAACATGTATATAATAAGAGCAATTGCAAATATTGTAAATGTTGGAATTTACAACATTTGCTTAAATGATGTAGAGAGAGAAGACAGAAACTAAAAGGCCGTTGCACATGTTTTGTTGCACACAATTGTTTTACAATTTGTTCTTAGTCAGCTGCACTGCAATACTCTTTCTTGTGCATAAAGCAAAAGGTCTTATCCCGAAAATGTTCTTGTAGGCTACTATACAAACGCTGTTGTGTCATACAGATGCTACCTTTAGGTTCAATTTTATTCTCAAGTCGCCATCCTCCCAGGGCTATTGTCCAGCCAGTGCGACCTACTAAAAGATATTTTTATCCTCCAAACTCTTTCTGAGAAGTCTCCCAGGCCAGACAGGCTATTTCAGTCATCCACTTCTTACCCATTTCTACCTCTCCCATCCTTTCTTTTCTTTCTGCTCCTAAACTAGTTGCTGGAGGTCACCCTACTGTTCCAGTTTGAAATTATATAATTATGTGACAGATTGAAAACAGGACAGTGAGAAACTGCAGTACCACAAAAACGTGACTCATAGATCATACCAAGAGTTAGGTGCAACAGCTCTTTAGATTGACAGATAGACGGTGGAGGACACATACTGAGCATGGTAGCAACTGGCAGTGTATAATATATTACATATTTCAGTTCCTTGTGAAGGCAATTTAGTCTAGTTTTGTGAAAGTATCAAAATTGTATTTGCCCTCATACATTTGGCCTTACTTCACTACTTCTCATGGAGGGACAGCTTCATGATGGACGAAGAGCTCCCTCCAGTGGCTTTTTCCGTGTATAGCTTTATATGCAACTAGAACACATTTTTGAAATACCAACTTAATTATTGTATAGCAAACATGCAAGTTATGGTTTAAAAAGGTTTGTACTATTTTATAAAATGGTTTCATACATACAAAACACATTCAAACATAACTTATTTTGACATGACATGACTTTCTTTTTTAATTTAAATTATTTGGTTTTGTAAATACCTTGATACAACAATCATAAAAAGGATGTCAAACAAATTAGAAAATGCTACTTTGAGCAAAAATGTCCATGTAGTTTTCTCTCCGCTAAGTGCATAACCTTGTGGCTATAGCTTACGGTCAATGGAGGTGCACAAATTCAAATAAGATCTTCAGCTTGTCCATTAAAACACATAACAAAAGGCACCTCATTGACTGTACTGTACATCTTTAAAGACACAAAGTTTAGAGAGAAACTTGAAAAAACACAAAAGACAATGTAGACGAATACAGGAATGTTACAAAAGACAGCCTTGTGTGTTTTAAAAGACGGCTTACAAAAGAACAGCTTGACACTAAAGAAAATTACAAAAGTGCATATTTAAAGCTTGACAAAATACTAAAACACAAAAACAATAATTACAAAATCAACAAACCATTGTGTCATCAGTCTGTATGGTCCTTGAAGCTGAACATAACCTGTGTCAATGGTTTCGTCGAAAGATCAAAGACCTTATAAAATTGTCCCAGTTGTGAAAAAGCAGGTGCAGCTACAGTTGCCTTGTTGGAGTGAGTTATGAGATGATTCCTTTAGGTTACCGGCTCCTTCGGCGCATGCATATGTTGGGTCGACGCGTCGGCGCAAAGCCATGTTTGCAGTAGCACTTGTACGAGCCGGCAGTGTTCACACAGCGAGCGTTTTTACATGGACTGATCCGGACTCCAGGTTCACCACACTCATCAATGTCTGAAGAAACAACAGGCAATTACAAGTTTACCATAGACTTCATCCTATTGAGGGTATAGTGTTCAGGCCTAGAGATGAAGCAGGGATATTCTGAATCTCAATCTCAATGCTAAATGTTACATTTACATACGTATCATATCTTTTGTTTGTTTATCGTCTGTTTATAGTCCTTTTGAGTTACAGCATATCAATTATTGCAGACGGACTAGACACACACCGCCTACAAAGGTTCATTTTGTAAACATACTGTGTCTTCAGGTTTAAGATGTTGTACATACCTATACAGCGAGTGCGGGAGTGGTCTAGCCTGAAGCCTGAGTTACATTCACACATGGTGCCAAGATAGGAGCGGACACAGCGCCCATTTGCACAACTGCATTCATCTGAATCCTCCTCAGAACTGTCCCCTTTGGATACACATAAACAAAGGAAATAAAAAAGCATTTAAAAACTTAGTGATTACACATTTAAGAAAGTAGAGGCACAAACCTGGGTTGTAGTTGGCAAAAGCTGCCAAAAAGTCTTGCTCCCCATCAGATTCAGTGTCTAGATGCATCTCACAGAGGCGATTAAACATCTCTATGAGAGACAAAGAGTGTCGAGTGTCAGATTCATGTAGAACAAGGACACAGGGTCAAGGAGAACAAGGCTGACCTGAGTTTCGGATAGGACAGGTGTTGCACTCGGGACCCCAGCCACGACCAAAGTGACAGCAGCACTCAGAGTATGTGACCATCCCATTCGTGGGTTCACTGCAGATCAGACCCTCATCCACCTGAAGGAAACACACGTCCTTGTGTGCTGCTGTGCGATCTACTTCAAAAAGAGAGAAAAAATAAAAGAGAAAATACTATTAATTTGACACAAAAAGGGAACAATGAGGAAAAACATACAGGCCATGAACAGCATGCTCTTAATTTCTTAGTGATTAGCAAAAGGCTATTTTTTAAATATGAATGTAATTTGTAGAATTGATGCTTCCATGAACAACTACTGTACAATTGTCCAACATAGACTTAGATGTTAGCTACATAGCTAACATTAAAAACTGCTTTCAAAAAGTGGGCTAGCAGTGGGAGTTTTGTAACTGAGCACAAAAATAGGATATGCCACATTTCAACACAAATTGGGAAAGGTTTGGCTTTTTGTTTGTGAAAAGCCAGAGTGATTTTGATTGGTCAGGCTCAGTGTGAGCTGACGCGGCAGATTTTACCCACCGTCATAGACGCACTGTTTCAGAGCAGCACTGAAGGTGAGGGGAGGGTCACAAAAACAGTGAAAGGAGCCTGGCGTATTCTCACACCTCCCATTCTTACAGTACGAGGGGTCCTGGCACTCATTGACATCTGCAAAGGCACCACAGACACTGGTTACAGTCACTTCTGCATGGGCCATCTCTCTAAAGGACACGCAGTGAAACAAACAATTCAGCACCTTCACTGCAAGTCCTGCTCTGTCCCTGGGCTGTGCCACAGAGACACTGTGGAAGAGTCTGCATTCTCACAACAGATTATGACTATGAGTCAGCTCCATCTGGCTCAGCCTCAGCATATAGCAAACCTCCCTCATGCTACACTGACAGAATATACAGCAGGAGGACTCTTAATTTATCTTCTATGTTATTCAGTAGCAATGATTTTCATCTTAGTGCTTTACTATCCATCCGGTATAATACACTCAGAACCATGTTTACCATAGCTAAAATATCCTTTCTATCATCACCAACTCGCTAAATCATTTGAAGGACATGGCTGTAATGTATACTTTATTCATAGTTTTCTGTACAATTTCTGCTTCTATCAAATTAGGCTTTGGCTCTTAGGTCGGGTTTAGAAAAGCAAGCTTGCTTTGTATTGTTGCATTGTCTACATTTTCACATCAATATTTCTAATTGCTTTATCTAAAATTTTGTCAGTTGCTTTGTTATATTTGTTTCCTTTCAAGCTATTTTAAGAGTTTCCCAACCCCTATGTTTCTGTCTAAATCCAGCTACTAAACTCTTAAGAGATGGTCTGCACTCACCCGCCTGCTCCTCGGGGGTCACACAGCTGTTGCGGTCAGTGGCCAGGGCCCAGGGCAGGGAGCAGATACAGTAGTACGATCCCGGAGTGTCCACGCATTGACCATTCTTACAGTTGGCAGGATCCAAGCATTCATTCAGATCTTAACCACAGCAAAAACAAACAATGAACATTATGCACTAAAGTAAATCTGAGGACAAAAACACAATAAAATAAAGCAACAAAAATCCCTCCCACACCTGCTACTGCTTCAATGACACATTTTTTCTTGTTGGCATCTGGAGTCCAGGGCAGGTTGCAGTTACAAAAGTAAGAGCCATCAGTGTTGATGCAGTGACCGTTGGTACAGAGCGACTCATCGTGGCATTCATTCACATCTGGAGGAAAGATGAAACAGCATTGAAGTGAACTGTGCAATGATCTGGAAGTATTGATATAATGTGGAAGTGTCAGTACTTGCCAGTGCACTCGAGGAGATTACTGTCGTAGTAAAAGCCTTGCTGACAATAGCACTCGTATCCGGGCAGTGTGTTCTCACAGCGACCTTTTTTGCAGATTTCCTCAGCAAACAGAGCACACTCATCAATATCTGCAATAAACAGAAAATCCAACTATTACTTTTGAAGTACAGTTTCTGGTAATGCGTCGTTTAGGTTATTTACCATGATAGAGTGGCAAGTTATACTGGAGTCCTTCTTCATAATACAGGCCCTGACCATTGGGGCACAAGGAATGGAACTCAGCTAAATGAAGAATAGAATGAAGCGTACATTTATATTAGGTCAGATGAGAAATACACTTTTATTGTTAATTGGTATCACTCTTCTCTATTCCTTTCAAATCAAATTGTCAACATATCAAGGGTAACTTTGAGGGTCTGAGAGTTTCTTGTTTCCATATAGTTGTCAAAATCGAGTCATTTTACCTGAGTGAGACACAGGGCAGGGGTAGATCTCGCAGTGGTCACCCCAGCCCACTCCGATGGAGCAGCAGCACTCCTGTTTGGTGACATTTGTGGCCAAAACGCTGTCGCAGAAAACCGTGTCATCCAGGTTCAAATAGCACTCCTTCTTCTCGTCTATCAGTACTCGGACCGCTGCCAAAAGAGAAGAGAATCACATTACACAAATATGTGGCTGGTTTTTAATTCAATCATCCTTATTGTCAATTCTACTACACCAAACACGTGTGCAGAGAATAGAAATTCTGTCTCTCAAACCTGTGATGAATACAAAGTCAATAGTAACACATATGAGCACAATAGGGGGCAGCGGAGGGAAGGGGAGGGGAGAGTTCAGCTTCCTCACAGCCTGGTGGATGAAGCTGTCCTTCAGTCAGTTGGACCTGTCACTCATGGAAACTCTGCAGTCTTCTCCCTGAGGTATGACTGAAGATGCTGTGAGATGATGTGGTAGCTCCCTAACGAGATTGCTTGGGTGCGTACCTATGTTGCCCAGTACCTATGTTCTCGGGGCCCGCTGTTCCCCCGGACATGTCTTCACTGCTGGGGTTTAGGGAACATCAGACCTTCCAGACTTGGACAGTGCCGCTGTTCCCCCGTGTGCTCACTGACGGCTCTGATCATGCTCCGATCCCACACCCAGATCACGGCCGCTGTTTCGGGTGCTTCTTTGCGGTCTGACATCAAACTTCCAGTCCCGA
Organism: Lesueurigobius sanzi; assembly: GCA_900303255.1. NCBI lineage: Eukaryota > Metazoa > Chordata > Actinopteri > Gobiiformes > Gobiidae > Lesueurigobius > Lesueurigobius sanzi. The sequence goes on from OMNZ01074696.1 coordinate 48,141, forward strand.
CCCCAATCCTAATCCTCCTAATCTTAACCCCTAAACCTAACCTTAAGACCCATGAGATAATTGCGCCTAACCTTAAGGACTCAGGAGAAAATAGCGATGATACACCGGGCTACACAGCTGGGGAACATCAGTACGTCTGGCGCGTAGAGGTGTTCCCCGATGCTCTTGGGGAACATACAGTAGGTACCGGGGAACATCGGGCTGACTCCAATTGCTTAGATCAAATGGAGGGTAGGTCCTGAGCCATTGTGGATCAACCTGACCAGCAAGTTTTTGGCCGGAGCACCCGCAGGAAACACAGTCCAGTGGAGTTCAGCTTGATGCCAAAAGACAACAAATTGCAGAAACAGCCACAAATATGACAAATATCAGAAGGAAACAAAGGCTAACGTCGAGACCCGAGTCTAAGCAGGACTAACCTATGATCAAAACAAGAATCTTTGAGAGAGGACCACTAGAAGAAGCCTGCTTACCACCAAAAGTCACATGAAAATGTTCTGTGATAAATGGAGTGTTTTGTGTTTTGGATGCTCAGCTGTGTTTAAATCTCAAGGATAAAACCAATCCTCAAGTAAAGCTCAGAGTCTTACCCTCGCAGCTGTGTTTGTCCTCTGACAGGACGTAGCCGTGATTGCACAGACACACATAGGAGCCAGGTCTGTTCTCACACACGCCAAAGGGCTGGCACAAGCTCCTGTCTGCAGCACACTCATCTACGTCTGAAAGTGAAATGACACAGAAATTCAAACACCATCTGCACAATAGACAGTGAGTTGTCTCTTTTCACAACTTATCAAAACAAAAGTTACACCATGTTTAAAGACAAACATTACTCAACATTTGGCTGATGATATACAATCCTCCAATTGAACTGTCGTCATGACAGGATTACCAAACTAAGTACTATGATGAGCTTTTATAGCAGTAACAGTGGTAAGTAGCATCATTCGGTTTCACTGCTTTGATGAGCAGCACCCATTTGATTTTCATTTGTTGTTTATATTTTGTCACATGATTTGTGATCCTGTTGGTTTGAGTCATTGTTAACATGATCATTTTGTAAATTTACATTTCTTCAAGTTAAGTGGTTGACTAATTTTAATCATTGTTTTGACATTAGTGTTATTGCCAGTGCGGGACTTTGTTGGGAACCTTTTAGTATGTTTAGTAAATATTGTGTCCACCATCACTAAAGCACTGTGATCTCAGTGGCTTTGGACACAAGTGAAGGTTACATTAGCACAACTGTAAACTTCTCATGATGTGTGAGGAGCAGTGTCATAGTTTTAGTTAAAATGTGAAAATATGATCTTCAAATATTTAAATACAATTAAATACAGTATGTACTCTTCAAACAATAAAACATCCGGTCTAAATCAAATCTGATCCTATAGTTTAAACGTAGTGTATCCTTTTGCAGTAATTTAGTTTTACAATTTTGTTTTCTATACTTGTAAATGTATACATATTCCCAGATACAGTTGTGGCCAAACATTTACCGTATTTTCTGGACTATAAGTTGCTCCGGAGTATAAGACGCTCCAGCCAAAAATGCATAATGAAGAAGAAAAAAACATATACAGTATAAGTCACAGTTCAATTGGAGGATTGTATATCATCAGCCAAATGTTGAGTAATGTTTGTCTTTAAACATTGTGTAACTTTTGTTTTGATAAGTCGCATTTTTTGGGGGGAAATTTATTTTACAAAATCCGAGACCAAGAACAGACATTTCATCTTGAAAGGCAGAACAACAGGCTGCAAAGGTGTACGGTATGCTAACGTAACACATTGATGGTTATTCAGCTGCACAAAGCATAAACAATGAACTGAATAGGTGTCTGGTATGTTAATGTTGCATATTAATTAATATATAAGTCGCACCTGAGTATAAGTCGCCAAACTATGAGAAAAAGTGTGACTTATAGTCCGGAAAATACATGTAAACTTATGCACTTCATAGAATATAAATGATAACACACAAACCTTTATTTCACTCATGGTTAGTGGTTGTGTGAAGCCATTTATTGACAAAACACCTGTTTGTTTATGCTTTTGAACTAGAGAAACTAGCCAAATGTCCCTGATCAAAAGTTTACATACTGTATTGTGCATCTTGAAACAAACATTTTTTTTTCCAGAGAGTCCAATATTGTTTTGAGTCCTGTATTTCAGCTGAAGTGAGTTTTTCTTTGCTCCTGAACAATTTTCCTGGCAGTTGTTGAAGGTCATGTAAACGTTAGATCAGGGACATTTGAGTAGTTTCTGTTTCATTATGATTTCAAAAAAGTTGTTTGACAATAAATGGCTTTGCACAACCACCAACCACGAGAGGAAAAAACGGATTTTTGTGTATCATTCATATTCTATGAAAAATGGTGAGAGATTAAAAGGGTATGTAAACTTTTGAGCACAATTGTATATTCTGATTTCATTCTCTCTTCACATTTTACTTAGATTTAGGTTTACTATTTGAGTTACTGTGACAAGGCAATTTACCATGTGGATCAATAAAGTCTGTTGATCCAAAGTCTGTGGAACAAAATAGAACAACTATTTTGTTCTTCTCACAAATGCTTTTGTTTTTGGGTGGGTTTGAAATGTGCACTGTGAACTTAATTTATATTTTAAACTTACATCACAAGTCTAATTCAATCACAATTGTAAAACTGTGCATCCCTTAGTAGTACTCATTGAAATAGTTAACAATTAAGTAATAAAAACACTTCATTCACTTCATTCCATCAGGTGTAATGTCCTGACCTTGGCATCTCCTGCCTCCCACCAGAATGTATCCTTTGGGGCATTCACATCGATAGAATCCCATACTGTTGATGCAGTGTCCCCGTTGACAGTTGGATGGCCTCTCGCACTCATTGATATCTACAGAAAATGTAATAAAAACACGTCATGTAATAAATTACATAATGCACAAAATTAGGTCAGAATGAGCTTTTCAAGTTTTGAGCTGGTTCTGTGCAATATACTGATGCAATCGTTATGAAAAGATCCAGGCAGAGTGAAAAATGCATGCCTTCGCAGTGGCTGCCTTCCTGCGTGCGCTGGTATCCTGGGAAGCACTGGCACTGGAAAGAGCCCTCTGTGTTGATGCAACGTCCGTAAGCACAGAGACGATCATCTTCACACTCATTAATATCTGTTCAGTAGAAAAACACACAAGGAAGTCCTTCATATTTCAATACTACAAATAATAATATCATATACAGTAAAAGAAAGTCAGAAGTGGCAAATAAGATTATTATTTCATTTTTCTATTATGATTTGAATGGTTTGCATGACCTGCTTTACTGGTTGTACTTAAATTATTTTATTAATTGGTGTATATGTATATTCATTTATATTATCAGTAAATATTGATATGCCCACCCACTTAATACTGGTACTTTTTTTCCTTTTCTTTGGTCCACTTCTTGGCAACTCATTTTGGCCATGGGCCGAAATTCACCTACGATGGCGGGTTGCGGCCGCATATATTGTAAACAGGAAAATACCATTATTGACCATATACCATTTTTTCAATAAATTACTAATAAAAAAAATCAGCACATTTGATTGACATTTTGAAATTGGTCAAAGCCCTACAGGACTGTAGCCTAATAAATAATAATAATTGCTTACACTTACGCAAACCTGTGCAACCAGGGCCATAAAGCACTCAAAGAAAAACTTTTACCAGTAACAGAACACCTTTCATAATGGTAGAGTGCCAGTGCCCTCTGCTGGACAGGTGTGGAATACCTCAGAAATCTGTGTGGTGACTTACCACTGCAGGTTTTGCTGTCCGCAGACGGGAGGAAGCCTTCGTTACACAGACAGCGGTAAGTTCCAGGCAGGTTTTCACATCGGCCGTTGGGACAGATCCCTGGCTTCTGACATTCATTGATATCTGAAACATTCACATTAGGTATAAACAAGTATTCAAACAGGTATTACTCTTTACTACCTTGTTTTTCTTGGTCTATTCTCTATATACGGTTTGTGTAGTATTCATAAGTACTGATGGAAAGCAGTAACAGAAGTAGCATTTGTAATAATCTCAATAGTTACATCAGTAGTATAAGTCAACTAAAAATAATGGCATTCTTAAGCGCCTTCAGAATTGATACATTTATCATTTCAGAATTATGTGGCCCCATGCATGAACCTGATATACCACATGAATGTTAATCTGACAAAATTGAGATGAAAAGTAAAGCAGTGTTCATTATTGCAATGTATTCAAGTATTAAAGTACTTGTGGTACAGTATATCAGGTTCATGCATGGGACCACAGAATTGATCATTTCATTCATTCGCTAGCCAGGCAGACTCCGGGACTTGGCCTGTAGACATGTTGCTTTTGTTGGGTTCTGTCACATTTAATGGAGAAAAAAAAAAAACGTTGTTCTGTTCTGCTCTAGACACATGTCAATTATATTTAGACACGCTTCATGCATGTTTACTTTTGCACGTGAAGGGGATTTGACTGACCATAACAGATGCCTCCTTGGGCCTCATGTCCCGGCAGACAGGGCACGCACTCGTATGATCCTGGGGTGTTCTCACACTGCTCATTGGGACAAGTGTCTGGACTCAAACACTCATTTATATCTGAATTGAAAAGGACATTATTAGTCTTAAAAAAGCATTTGTATTTGTATTGATGAAGTACATTACCTTCACATGCCGGGTGGCGGTGGGACTTGCTCTTGAAGCCGCTCTGACATTCACATTTAAAAGAGCCGGGCAGGTTCACACAGTGGCCCCCCAGTCCACAGGTGTCAGGTTTGGAGCACTCGTTCACATCTGCACACAGCCAATCGGTGTTAAAGGCACTACTGTACAGCTGATTTTTTAAATTACAAACAATGGAAAAGGGAGCGAATTAGTGAATAAGGAGTGAATTAAATGATTAGCTGTGGCCAAAACTCACACATTTACAGTATAACATCCAACAGGACTGATCGCAAATGACGTCAAAATGCTATTTTTAGAACAGCGCGCTACTGCCACCTACAGTTCGGACAAACTTTTGGGACCTGTGGAGCTGAAGCATGTGAACTGCACTTGTAGGAACGGGAATATTGCCTTAACAGCGTTAATAGTAACAATCAACACTGCTGCTTTCTGCCGACTGACTTGCGATATGGACACTGTGACCATGAAGGGAGTTTTTTCATTGCATTTCCTGACCTTGGAAGAAATCCAAAGAAATGCCAATGTTGGGTACAAGC
>OMNZ01074700.1:0-11263 GCA_900303255.1 Lesueurigobius sanzi
ATGTTATTATCGGCGCATTCAGCATGTGGCTAATTTGCATATTAGATTGATATTGTAACTAAAGCGGTGAAACCATTAGTTTAGCAGTGATCTTGAGGCTGCTCTGTGGAGGCTCTGGGCATTTATTTAGTCACTTTATAAAGTTTGTCTTGTTCATATCATTTTATTGAATTAAACTCATGTCTGTCAATCATAAACAGTGTCCTGCAGAGATCGGTAATTTACGAAAACCCTTGAGTGTTTCCGAAAAAGAGGCCTGTGCAAAGGATTGTGGGATATCCTCATAGCTCCTGACGCTGATAAGGGACCTCCAGAGGTTCCTATGCTAAAGGAACTATGATAGGGAGCATCACTGCTAATTAACTGGCTCCTTCCTCATTGAACTGGTGAATTTAGACGCTCCTTGACCTGGCGGTTCCATGACGCACGTCCAGGTCAACATTAAGGTAAGGACATTTCCTATAGGCTTATTTCCCATTTTAGATGCAGCCATAGGGTGTTTCTCAATCGCAAGGTACCTTGCCTTGCCTTTGGAGGCACTGCCTCTTTCCTTGGTCCAAAAAGATCAGCTAATGGAACACACTTCAGAGGGAAAGGAAGTGACCTAAGTTAAAAAAAAAAAGAAAAAAAAAAAAAAAAGAAATACTTTTCATTCAGGGGAGGGGGGTCTATGGGGAGAGACCAAACTGTTTTTTTTTGTTTTGCTGGGCGTCAAAGTAATAGGTTTGATTTTGATATGACTGAAATCTACAGATGTTCACTTTGATGCATAAGAAAATGAAAGCAAAGTTTACCGAAGATTAGATTAGATAAAGGTCAGTTTATTTTCCAAAAATTACTGACTAATGGTTGATTACAACTTAAACAAAATGTTTTATGGAGGAAGATTTTGCAACTTCTTATAAGAGCTTAAACTGGTCCAAAATGAACCTTTTCCTGCAGCGTCTCCCCTTAAATGATTCATTTTAGATGTCCAAGGAAACATTAAACATTTAACAATACTAACACTTGAGTAAAAATCTTCAACACCTGTTTTTAAGACTTATTCCACTTTCTCTGCATCGACCGTCTTCTCAAACCAAACCTATTTGAGCTGTAAAATGCTGCTTGCTCCCCTTTAGTAAGATGAAACATGATATTTTGTTGTTTGTGTGGGCTCATGGCAACCACATCAGCGTTGTGAGCCCCAAACGACTGGTAAACGGCACAGAGCTAATTAGCCCGTTAGCGCTGTGATGCAACAACACAAGCTGGTAGCACAGTGCCCCGCCCCTCTGTGCGGGGGCCACAGGGGAGGTCAACACAAATGAAAGGACAATTTACGTGCGTCTGGCACTTTTTTATTTGCATGAAAAATGACAGGAATGTGTACTGTAAAACTGTAAAAATGTGTGTAACACTTTCTTTGTGTTGGTGGTGAACACAGCAACGCAAAGGGAATAATCCATGTACTTTAACAGTTGTACCCAGAGTTTGACCCACTTTTGTCATGTCATAGCAACAGCAATGAGCATGGGCCGAATAACACTTCCTTTTACAGCAATTCTAATTCAAAATCATTTAGGTTAAACAAACCTTTTTCAAATAATAGTACAAATTTTACAATACAGTATTGATGGCTGTTTCCCTCTAGAGCTGTCAAAAGTGTAAAACCAAAAGAACTAATGATTAGGACTGCTACTGCAAAGTTTCGTTGATAATAAGTTTGGACGTCTGCTCCTGAGAAGTTTGTAAACATTTGGCCGCTTAGCTGGAGGCGGGAAGCAAGCTGTTGTCATAGTAACGTTAAACAAATGTCTAACTGTTGTTGGAAATATCAGATTAAACCTTATTTTATCGTCTCAAATGTCATTCCTCTTGTTCTTGCCCCTTAAGCCACAACAGGGCCACATTTCTTAGTTGTAGTTTTACACGTATTATCGCTAGTTTTAGTTTAATCTTACTCCTCTTGCTCACTTCCTGCCTCCAGCTGATGTCACTGATGATGTAAACAGTGGCGGTCTCAGCGCGAATAAATCATAAAAACTAGTTTTGGTCAAAGAACAAGTCTTTTAATGAATTCATGAGTTTTAATATTCTATATAATATGCCAAAGTAAAAAGTATTCTAGCTCCGTATCATAAGATATTATTGATAATACTTTAAGGAACCGTTACTGTATCCGATCAGATGCCTTTACTTGGGCTCAGGGAACAGCTGCCGATAACGAAACCTGAAAAAATACGCTAAAGAAGAGAGTACATGTTCGACTTTTCTTCCACTCCAACAAGTAAGTGAAGGTATCAAAGAAGTAAATGTTTGCCGAGCCTCCACAACCAGTATGTAAAAGCCCCTGTACCTGATGTTTTTTTTAGTGGAACGAATTTGGTTTTCAATTGCAAAGGTAGACATTCGTGGTTTACGTGCTCTCCGATATTGCTGTATGGAAAATCTGTGATATTGGAATAAAATCCGATGCCAGTATTGATATCGCAGCAATCCCAGCAGTTTCAGTACTGACATGCCAAAATATATCTATCTGATACCTAGCACTTAAGAATATTATTGTGTTATGCTGAAGTTTCCTCCAGGGTCAAGCATAAACTTGCAAGCATTAAAAGGTCTTCGTGTTTTATTGCTGCGTTCTGGAGATGGAAGCCGTGCCATCACTCAGCCCTAATTGACACAATGAGGAGCTATTACTGTATTGATTCACCTGTGTAGTGGCACTGGATCAGATGGGGCCCTTATTGACCTGCCTAAGTGGTTACATGGACCTGGCCGGGTCACGCTCATGTTAAGGGGAAATTACCAACGGTTTGCCTTGTGGGGTCTTTTTTGCTTCCACCGTGACATTTGAGAAAAAGCAAATGAGAATGATAGAATATGCAATTTATTGGGGTCCCAAATCTTTCGAGAAGATGACAATGGCTGAAATGGACGTCAGAAGGGGGTGTTATTCTAGAGTAGGATCCTTTTTTATCTTGGTTATGGTCACTGCATCAATATATCGAGTAGGGATTTTGATGTGTTAGATAGGTGGGTAGGTAGCCTTTATTGCAGACACGTGGTCCATGATCAAAAATTTTAAAAAACAGACAGACAGATAATGTTTCTGACTGAATGTTACTTTCATTCAGTCAGTAATCTTCTTTGTCTCGTTTCCAACATGAAAAGTAACTGAAGTCTATCTATCCCAGCCACTTTAGGAATAAGTGGAATCAACTCTAAGCAGTGATCACTTTTTGAAATGTTTAGGATTAATCCTCCAGCACATCCCACCATTTAACAATAAACAAATCATGTAAATTTGGCTGATATGGCTGATAGACTCTGTGCACAGAATGATTTTGGCTAACTTCCTGTTGGCCACTTCCTGTCCACATACACAGTTAAACGCAAAATAACACTTAAAAACAGAAGAAAAATTAAATAAATGTCAAGCAAAGTGTGTTTTATGAAAAAAATAATTCAGATTGTGGTGCTATTTTACCATATGTTAGCATCAAATTAGCGTTAGCCTTTAGCTTCAGGCTAAACATCTACATTTACAAGCACAGAGGTCTCCTCTGGTGAACATACACTCACATGTTGTAAGTGATTATCCAACAGCTGCATGTTTTCAGTTACGTACTGTTTAAATTAGGGCTGCACAATATATCGCAAAAAACATTGTATCGCGATATTAGGTGATGCAACATCCGTATCGTAAGAGGCCACAAAATATCGCAAATTCACTTAAGTCTTCCATATGACTGAGATTTTTTTTATTTATAAATGTGCAGAAGTTCAGATTTAGTTATAACTTTCCTAATTTTATTATTATTTTGGCCTTGGTTTGGTTCTGATTTAGTGTTTTTGGAGTCTTCTTTTGACACAATTTGATGTGTCTGAATTGAATGGAATGGTTTATCGAAGTATCACAATAATATCGTTATCGCGGTATCGCATGCCCATATTGCATACCGCAAGTTTTTTCAATATCGTCCAGCCCTAGTTTAAATATTTATTTATTTCAACAAGACACGGCTAACTCTTCTAAACAACAGGAAGCAGCAGCATCCCATGCACAGAGCCTATTGTGATGTTTCACTCTTAAAAGATACAAACTAACTAGATGTTACTGGAATATGAACAAAACAATCAAAGATCCACATTACCTGATGCTCAAAGTCATAAAACAAATGGTGGGCAGCTTGACAGTGAGTGACTTCACAATAAATTATTATAAAATAGATTTCTCAACTTTATACATATTTCCCAATACTGTACATTATAAAAAAAGAAAATTCTCCTTTATAAAAATTTGAGTGAAATATATTGTTTTCAGTCCCAGCCAAAGTGGTGGCCAGTCATCTCGTAAAACTTCATATTGAACGGTTTGTAAAAGTCCCGTAGCTTCTGTACTACATGTGGGTCAATGTTCGGGTGAGTCCTGCCTTTGGTTTTGCCCAGACAGTGCGGCTTGCTAGTGCTTTCTGGTCTCTTGAGGCACGGAAATCCCTTTGCCGGGTTGAAATGGAAGTATTTTTCATCCACGACCCTTTTGAGTCCGAGGAAGTCCTGCACCCGCACCATCTGGCCAGCAGGGTCAGTGATGAGTCGCTCCCCGCTGACAAACAACAACTGCTCCATCGGGAAATACTGAAGCCAGCGCTCCAAGTGCTTCGCATACATCCCGATCTGCACGGCACTCCACGAGGTGTCTATCTGACCCGAGGACATGTTTTTAAAGGTGAGGCTCTCAAAAGATGGGATGTCTGGTTTCTTGGAGCGAGTCTGGGTGTAGTCCGAGATGGCCCGGGTGACAGGGTCCCGGACCACAATAATGAGTTTAGCGTCTTGGGACATGTTATAGATCCGAGAGGGAACGTCCTTGGTCACATAGTAGCTGGGGGTCTTCTCCATGGTGAGCTGGCCGTCCAGCGACTTTGGCATCAAGTCCCTGAAAATAAAGCACACAAGAAGTTACAGAACGCAGAGACAAGGATTATTCAGATTGTTTACCCAATGAGCTACTACATAGAAAGCAAAGTAATTACCTCACAAGTGTTGTTAGGGATGTGTAACAAGTTGAATTGTAATCAAATTGTGAGTAAATCTATGGATAATCTGCATGATGACTTACAATCAATAGATCTGCAACCACTGTTCTGGCAGTAACAGCTCACTGTTTGGACTTTAGAGCTGTCCCTGACCAAAGATTTTCCAACCAAAAACATGCTCTAAGCAGCAATTAGTCGACCAAAATGTATTACTGTCCCCATTAGCTGTGCTTGCAGCCTGCTAGTCTTCCTGGGTTATATAGAAGAAAATAAAGGTACAATGAGTACAATATAAACTTCATCATCAGACATCATTCTGCATCCTTACAGATAGTCAACACCAATGTACCTCTTCAATTGTCCTTTAAAAACAGACTTCTGGTCTATTTTAACTAAGTTTAATGGCAAGACATTCCATTCCTTCATAGCTCTATAGCAGTGGTGACCAAAGTGGGGCCCGGAGGCCAAAATCGGCCCTTCAAGGGGTTTCATTTGGCCCTCGAGATGGTGCTGAGATTGTAAGGAGTATCTACAGTGCAAAAACAAATCTAAAAATAAGTTCAATTTATTTATTTATTTATTATTTGATCTAGATTTGAGCAGGTAAATACATTTATCTGTCAAAGGAATGAGTCTTTTTGCATTTAGAATAAGATAAAAACATCTTATTACATCTAAAATAATATCTCTAAATTAGGAAATACCTTTAAGTGAAAAAAAAAAAAGAACAAAAATCTATTTCTATTGACACACAAGTTTCAATTACTTAAAATATTCCCAAATCCAGAATGTTCACTTATTAAGAAGTCATGTACTTTGATTAATTTGACTGAATAGATTGTTACTAAGGACCAAAACAGCACGTCCTACTCAATAGCACCATTATTGAAGGGTATTTAATCATAGATCTGGTTGAATTTGTTTTTTCTTCATGTAAAAGCTACTGCGTTTGGCCCTTCGCAGCGCTGATACTTTTCTATTTTGGCCCTTAGTGTAAAATACTTTGGGCACCCCTGCTCTATTGACAAAAGTGCTTTTGAGAAAATTTGTACAAGTGGTTTAATATCTTCCAAGTAGAGCATAACAGTGAAACTAACGCTTGCTCTTGAACCTTCAGCCAGCCCAGTGTAGTTTGGATTTCAGAGGAATAGGGTTGTTTTAAATGAACATAAATTGTACATTTAAAACAACCCTATTCCTAAATTGAGTGGAAAGCATTAATTTCTTGTTTAGCATTAGCCTTCATTCGAAACAGAAAAGATATATTTACATGTTTCTAAGCTTGGAAAATCTAACCAAATGTTTTGTCACTGGATTGAAAACATTCATATCGATGCATACCACGAACGGTATATTACATCGCTTCCTCAACAATAAAATACATGAAATTAAGAAATAAATTAAGCCTCCCAATTATCACATTCCAAGCATTGGTGCTATTCTCATGTGGCATTTGCAAGTGTTCATCTGCACCTAAAGGGAAAGGGAGCGCAGAGAGGAGCAGAGGCTTCCCATTAGTCATCTGCCATCACGTGCGAATACACCTAACCCCACTCCAAATCCAAAGCCGCGAGGAGCACATTCATCTCGTAGACTGCCTGTTTATAATCTACAGAAATCCACCCTCAATCCCGCACACCTTTATTACACAACTCAAAGCCACGGGTTAGCGATGAATAAAAGGCAGCGTAATGCATCTAAACGTCATGCTAAAATAGATGCCTGCTAACTATGCCATTTTGTTGTCAGTCAAGATGCTAATATTTAGAGAGCATTTTGTTGAAGAAGGGGGAAAAAAACACACAGAAAGCTACCTCTTGCTATAAGTGCTTATTCTTTGTGACTAAGGGTGGCTCATTATAACTGCAGCGGTGACTGGATAATGGCTATAGTAAGTCAAGGGGGATTAGGAGTAAGCCATCGGAGTATTACAGGGGCTGGTAGCACGGTTGGTTGGGAACTGTGGGCTGTGGACGGGGCGTCTCTGGAGACAAGGGAAAGTGCAGGAGTCAATGCTGTGACAAGGAGAGTCAATGTTAATGCGGGGAATACAGAAGATGTATGGGCCTGTCAAAAAACTGGAGGCTGAGTACCACACAAACACGTGCTGCCAAAGTTGCTAAGTGAGGAGCAGTTTATATGCTACATACGGAGAAGGGTCTCAGCTACCGGACTGTGGGCCAACACAATTAATCATACTGTGTAGGTGCTCAGTCGTACAGGAGTTGTCCATCGTAGGCCTAGGTTCTTCAGTCTTCAATCTGTACTCTGTAGTTGAAGTGTAGGACGTTTCGATATTAGTCCAAAGATCGTCATCAGCTTAATAAGAAGTTAACCTCTAAGTCCCTCCTCGCTTGGTACTAAAGGTTGGAAAACATCTCTCTATTGTCTCGCCCTGGGCTGAGTTCTAAGGTTGTTGACACTTCCCTGTGGCCCTGCTCTGCCCAGTAGTCCAGGCTCATTAGCATGACATTGAGATGGTTCGGTCTAAGGTTGTTTTTGTTGTTGTTGTAAACTGGTTTCTGCCTCAGTGTGTTGTTATAGACTGGATCTAACTTAAACATACAGTAAGTCCACCATTGTGATTCATGGATGGATTTTCTTTTTTAACAAAGAAACCATCTACTTTCTTTCGATGAAACCTTAACTTCACTGTCCTGAAATGAGTGCTTGGTGGCTTTGAGATGGAGATGCACAGCCGACTGAGGGCCGCCTGAAATCCCTCTTCGGAACAAATGAGCAATTATTCTAGTTAAAGCCGCACTGCGTAACATTGCACCCACTAAATATAGTAAAATGCAAACATTTATTTCATTGCAGGTAATTTTATGATGAAAAGTTCTTGCATGATCTGGCAACACACACTGGCAGATGTGACCTAATGGGTCATCCATCACCTGCAGCTGTGTATACTGTATAAGCCCAGTCCATTCCAGTCTCAACACCTAAGCTGATGATGATGGTGGTTGGATGACTATTGAAATGTTCTAGAAAAGGGGTCTACAACCTTTTTTACCCCAGGAGCTACTTTTGTGTAACAAAAATGTCAGTGAGCTACTTATGCTTCAATGAAACATGTATAGGCCTATAGAACGACCAAGATGAAAATAACACAGTAAGAGAAAAACAGTATTTCCCGCTAGATTCAGCTAAAATTTTGGAGATCTTTTGTTTTGGCGAGCTACATGGGAAGGGCTGGCGATCTACCGGTAGCTCGATATCTACTGGTTGGAGATCCCTGTTCTAGATTTACATCAAATCCAAAACCTGTCCAGTTGACAAAGAGTGTATCTTGAATTCAGAGGACGGGTATCAATTCCAGAGACAATGCAAATACAGTATGTTGGATACAAGAAACTCCAGCCTGCATTCCAGCCTGCATGCCTCCCAAAATCTCCCAAAAGTTTACACCTTACGTTGAAAATAATCCTTACAGTGTTCAAGAATATCGAGTTGTAGATTCTTGTATACTAGCAACAAAGCGCATCTAATTCCTTTGACTAAACTGGACATGACGCTGTGCTGCATGCCCTATAGATCGAGCTTTCTTCTTCTTCTGCCTCTTTTGTGTGCGTGTGCTGTGCTTGTTTGAGTTGGTGCACGTAGAGCTTTTAATGCCGATGTTGATGGATGAACTGTAAGCACATGACATCACTTTTATGGCTTCCAGCTCCAACCTTCAACATCTGCGCTTGACTCAGTGAAAATGTTAATCTTATTGCACGTTATTACAGAATGTTTTATGACAGGGGTGTTTAGATATTGACACGGAGATCAAAATCCAACAAAAGCTGGGCAGTGTTTAATTAATTCTATTATATTGAGCCATCTGTTAGTGCATGCACAAGGAGGTACTAGTTTGTCTCGTTCAGTACGTTTACATGTAAAGTCTAGTCTGACTATGTTAAGATGTGACTCCAAATGGCTTTTCCGAGAAAACCTGTCAAACCAGTTTTGTCTCAATCTGCATGTCAGCTTGCGATCTAGTTTTCCTTTGGAAGCAGCGCAACTCAACGACGATAGGCTCTGGGGGGAAAAAGATGGAACTAACCTTTTGTAGCTCTACCTGCTAAAAAAATGCTAACATACAAGTAATCGTTCTGCTGACACCTCTGAGTCCAAAAACATATTTTAGAACTGTTAGAAAATGTACATTTGGCATGTTAGTACCACCACACTGCAAAAAGTGATATCTTGATAAGTAAAATTTGCTTGAATTGAGGATATTTGATCATATTTTGAGTAATTTTGACTTGCAAAGTAAAATTATCTGTCAATGGAAGAAAAAACAACGTCTTACACTAAAATTTTGATAATTAATCTAAATTTGCTTGAAAATGTAAGCTTTTTCTTATCTTAAGTGCAAAAATACTTGTTCCATTGGTAGATAATTTTGCTTGGCAAGTTCAGAATTACTCAAAACATGATCAAATATCCTTAATTCAATCAAATTTAACTTATCAAGATATCACTTTTTGCAGTGCAAGCCTAGATCTGGATCAAATCAGGACTAAATTTAGGACTAAATTATCTCTAAACTGGGTGTGAATCATGCCTAAACCAGAAAAACACTATTAAATGCATTACTGACGCATAAATGAAATAAAAAATGAATGAAGTCGAAAATTTCAGATGACCACAAGTGCCACACGTACCAAAGTTTGAGAAGCACTGATCTACAGTACACTATTCTCATTAAAGTCGAAGTAAGTTTCCACATTTAACAACTTCATCACCTGCTTTTTCCTGTTCTTGCGTGAAACCGATGAAAGTGGCAAAACACAGCCTGCGCACAAGACACAACTATATCCAAAAAGTCTCCAATTATCTTGACTATCTCACTCTTGCAGAGCGCTGAAAGGGGCGATGCTGGGCCTCGGGGATGCACGAGAACTGTGAACCAATCCAACTTTGAACACGGTCCCAGAGCAAAATAATCCCGGTTTGTGAAGTAGATGTATTATTCATCTTAGCGGAGCCACAGAACAGAATATTTAACGTGTGCGACAGAATGAGCAGGGGGGATCCGTGCCTGAGGGAAGCCCGTGTAACAAGCTTCCCAAATGTGTCCTGCTGAATACAAAATGTTGCCTAGAGAAGTATCCTTCCAGCACAAACAGGCACAAATGGATGATCCTCCAGCTACAGTACATTCTCCTCCTGAACATGAACCTAGCACCATGCAAATATAAGAGAAAGACTTATAAACATTAAAAAAAACTAAAAATGAGCTTTCTTTCTTCCAGGAGCGCAGCGTTGTGTAATTGTTTCGTCTGCGTGCCAGTCAGGTGTGTCCATTAAGCTGGCTGCTGTGTTTACATTAGTTGCTATCAGGAAGCCGGTTCAAAGGCAGGAATTCGCGGCATTAAACCAAACACAAACCTTAAACCTCCCAACTTTTGACCGCTGCCACATTGTGCTCGACGGCCTCTAATTGGCAGCCCCCTTTCCTCTCCGCGGCGAGAGCCTTCCCCGCGATAAAATCCCAGCGTTATCTCGTGTCATGACGACTTCAAAATCTGGGAGCAGTCAGCGGGCAGATAGTGCGCCATGGGAATAGGGGATGAGAGGTGTTGGTATGCAGCCACTCAGACCGTTGGGAAAAAAGGAACAAAGTTGAAATGCTCTTTGCAAAGGTGTCTGCTGTCTTTTACCGCTCATCTTATCCGGAGTGTGAACACGATGTAGTTATCCTTCAAGAACACAGACGCCACGGCAGAGTTTTTCAGCTGATTGAGCCATTATGACTGTCAGTGTCAGTGTGCCGAGTCCAAGGCCACCTGGCTGCCGGATGAAGTCCAATTTAAAGATGGCGGAGGAGGATGAGCGAGGCATGAACTTCCTTTCGCACGACTGTCAGCCCTATATTAACACATAACACAACACTGACAGCCTGTTGTTTATGGAGGCAGCGAGACGTGTCTGTCGGCCCGGTGAGAAAATGTAAGCCTGTTGAAATATAGAGTGCTATTGTATAAATACAGCTAAAGATGACTTTTGCTCGACTTTCTCTCGTGTTAAGAACATTCAAGCATATTTTGTTGATTAATTGAATCCTATTCCAAGTTTCCCTTTCCTCTCTTTTGGTTTGACATGAAATCTCTCCTTGCTTCCCATCATGGTTAAAGAGCAACTAAAAACCAAATCATCTTTTCTTTCTGCTGATAATCTGGCTAAATGGGTGTCTAATAGGGCTGTGCTCAATATATCGTATCGGCGATATATCTTTTACGGAGCAC
>OMNZ01074701.1:0-25020 GCA_900303255.1 Lesueurigobius sanzi
CAACCTGTGCCACATATGGCACAGTTGGATTCCGCCTGGATTTTTTTCCATCAAAACCTCTGCAGTGTATTTATTGGTTGCTTTATTGACTAACCCAAGTGGCTCCAAGTCAATATAAGTGGTTACTTACAATTTATGCTGTTTATTTGCTTCTTTACCAGGAAAATTTTGAATAAATTCACTTTTAGAGTGTTTTTCATTTAGGCGGAATTTGTTTTTTTTGGGTCTTTCAACCTCATTTACTCTTATCCACTATTATTTACATGCAAATTTTCACATCTACAATATCCCCATGGACCCCCTTATCATTTGAGAGCAAAATTAGCATGTTAGACCTTGTACAAGCCTTATAAAGCCACACAGAGTATGGTTATATCTTATTCGGAAAATGGGGAAAATAGACCCCCAACAGTGGAAGAGGTTAAGCATAAAACTGGCCAAAAAATGTCTCTGTTTTCAGTGACAGAATGTAAATAATGACTAGAGCAGGTTTAATTTTATGGTTATATTTTCTTGAGAGTTTCTTGAGAGTTAGAAAGGTCTGTTAAGGGGGATTTTGGATATCTTGTTTAGTTATTAGTACAAAGAAAAATTGAATTTGACTTTGTTTTTTAGGGTACAATACTCAATAAATCAGGCATTTTTCAATATTTAATGATTCATTATTTAATGATAGATACTGAAAAATGTCTTTGAAAAACCTTGAAAATATTGTCGAATACACCATGTGAAAGTGGAGTGTATTGAAAAAGTTGAGTTTTGTCAATGGCAGTGTAAAAGTGTTTAATTATTTGTGGTCCCTAGCATTGCTAATGCATTTGCAACAACCAAAGTTTACTACTTTCAGAGAGCAATACTATCACAGTATTGTAACAAACAGCTATCAGTTCACAATTGATAAAAAAAAGAAAAAAAAGACTTAACCCAAATTATTTTTTTAAAATCACATATATAATTTTACAATATACTGAAGGACTACACAAAACTGATTCCTCTACTTGAAAGAAAACTGAAATAGGGCCTCCATGTCTCACTGATGTTCAGAATCTCCTTTTGTAGAGGAGTTCGGGACCCATGGGGGATCCTATTGTACATCTTTTAGTGGTGGGGAAAGCAACAGGAGGAAACTTATGCCGACACAGGGAGAATTTGACTCCACACAGGCCTGGGAATCGACCCTGACCAACTGCTGTGCCACCTTACCGCTTTGAAACATCCGAACAATCCGATATGTATCAATCATAGCAGCCTGACCTCGTTTTTATTTGATCATTTCACGTTCAGCATGTCAACAAAAACAGCTGACGTGTCGAGCCAAAAGAGCCAATCTGCTCAAACTAAAATCCGCTCTTGCTCCGTTCACCTGCAACCCAAGTGGACATGGGGTCACGAGGCCAACGCACTCTCATCACACATGGTTTACGCCTCTGACTTTCAGCGCTGTGTGAAGAACCAAACACAGAATTAAGGTCAGCGCTGGAAGCCATAACAGTTTTTTTTAGGCACAACACCAGCAAAAACAGAATGGGATCATGTTTTACAGTCACTATTTTCAGGTCATGCTAAATCTTTTTAACTGCCGGGTTGGGCGACACAGTAGCAATGTATTTCTCCAATTCTCCATTTGTTTTCCAGCCCACCAGTCCGTGCTCATTACACATTTATTTAAAGGGAATTATTTATGAGTAAATCTGTTCGGTGCAATGGCTCATCTTGTTTTGCTTTGCTGAGCTCCCGTGATGCCTTCCTGCTGGGAGCGGAGCTGTCTGTCTGGGTATTTTTTTAACTAATCGACCCCAAAATACTGAGAGTTGCCGTTTGTTGCAGAGATTATATTAATAGAACACTCAGCGTCTCAACTCCCCAAAGTTATTAGAAAGATTTTTGCGGTATTCGATGTTTTTTTGTTTACCTCAAAGCGCCTTTCATGTTGTCCGAATGTAGGATGGAGGTGATGGGGGTTAATGATGCGCCCGGGCATGGGAGACAGTGAGCGCCAGTCCCCAGTGGGTACCCGCTCCAGATGTCTTTCAGAAGGATGGGTTCACAAGTTTACCGCCAGTCCTCTGGGCAAATCCCGCAGCCAGTCACATCACAGAGACACTGCTGGCTGGCTCAAACAGAATGAGGTAAGCCGTTCACGCGACTACGCCACTGCCCTCGCCGTGGAGCGTGTGGGGACAAAGGAGGAGCTGAGGTAACTCGGTCAAACAATGATCCGCTTCTCAGGTTTTTTTCTCTTCTCGGGGGGTAATGTGATGAATTGAAATGTGCAATTCAATTTTTAATCTGCTTACAGTTGTCTGTCTTTATAGATTTCTTTCAACCATTCCAGGGTGTCCCACATTGATTCGGTACACAATGATTTGGACTTTTTTTCCACTTCTAAACCGGATGCCCTATCACAACAAGCCATAGACTTTATCAATATTGTGTTGGCCCAATCTATAAGGTCAGCTCTGTGATTACTTGGCTACACTGGGTTTGGCAATTAGAAATAATCTTTTTTTTTTGCTTATGAATGTTTAAAAACATATAAGGGAGTAAATCTGTGATTGCAACATTCCTCTGCCTAGGGTTCAGGTTTGTTTCTCCTGTTAAATCCCACCTCCTCAGCCATGTAGCCAGACTGGATGACGGAGTACCAGCCAAACATGGTCAGTGCCCACCTGCCACCCAGAGGATGGCGTCATCCCTGTGGTCGATGCAGGTCTCCTATATTAAACCCCTGAGGTAACTCATCTCCCTGGCCAAGGCCCCGCCTTCAGAAAGTTGCCCACAGTGACTTAAATGGCCAAGCAAGCAAATGTAAAAGTAAAGTAATTAATTAAATTGTACCCGTCTATCAGCTTTGCTTGAGGGTACAAGTGAATTTAAAAAAAATGTTATACTTGTAGGAGTCCTTTTTACCCCCTTTGTGCTGAAACATTTGTGTGCCATGTCTGCCGTGTAGACTATGAGCAATTGTAAACCTAGAAGCCTGGTGGAGGCTAATATTGTCACTCTGCTCCTAGAAAACTGTGAAACTGGCTTATCCCTGTGAAAAAGCATCTCATAAAGAATGCATTAGGAATATTAAGAATTATTGGACCACAGCTAACAATTTAAACTTAACTTTTTCCCTTTTTTGTTGTGGAAAAAGTAGGTACAGGCCTTTAAAGAAAATGTAGTGTGCCATTTTCTGTATGAACTTTGCATGAAACATTTGATTTTCCTCTTGATTTCGCTGGACCTAAAACCTGGCTCAAGATGTGCAGAAAGATCCCTGAGCTCTAGATTGTGAAACTCCATTGCCCTAGCAACATTTAACAAGGGTCAAATGGGAGACAAAATCTCCCTTCAGAGACAAATAAAGTATTAACCCTAATGCTTAATGGCTGTCAGACTCCTAGAGAAACCTATTACTTTGCAGCGATCTCTGTTTTTTTCCAGTGCTGTTCATCAGAGAGAGCTTGGACCTCAATTACTGTGTCTTTTGAGGAGAGAGAAGCCAGTCAAGGATTTTGTTTATTGCCATCCAAAGTTGGCTCACGCTTGTAGCTCATGCGATTGTTTCATATGAGCTGGAAGCTGGCCAATGCTAGACTGAATCAACACGGTCAGTCAGCCAAAGAGAAGGGCCGAATTAGAAGAGCGTGCATGGATGTATAGAGGTAGTGCAGCTTAGAAACTCTGTGATAGTCATAAAGAAAAACAGACTTGGAGAAAATTGGGAGTTTGGGACTGGGGGGATGGGAGCCACAAAGGTCCGAGAGAGGAGAAGAGGAGAGGAGGAAGGACTAGGCTCTGTTGTGAAACTTGATCCTGGAAAAGCTGCTCTGACTTTACTCTGGCCAGGGTGTTTTTGTGGCTGTTAGTGTTTTGGAGGAGGGCCGTTGCGTGTCCCCGAGCCCCACCCTGGGAGCCCTACTTGTTTTTCTACTCGGGCCTTATCCCGCGCTCTGCTGTTATCAAGGTGAGGAGTGCTAACAAGACAGGGCTGCCTGACTGCTCCCTGGCGCCCCGCCAACCTGCGCCGCTCCACTCAAAATGCACCCACTGAACTGAACTGGCCCACTTTTACAACCAGGATATAAGCTGCTCTTCTTTTTTTTTTTCCAGAAGACATGTGGAAAAATGGGCAAGCACTTCTCTCATTACTGCTCACCTCAGGCTGTGTCAGTGTGCACCGCTCCTCATGTGTCCCCAGGAAACCACGCTGACTACAGGTTTTTTTGAATTCCCTTTTTTTGCCAATTAGTTCCCAACAATGACCCCACTTGTTTATGTACAGTCTATTGAGTGACAACCCACATCATAATTAGAGCACAAGTTTGTGTGTTTTTTTTTCAGATGGTGCATAGATTTTTACACGCAGGGACAGGCGGATCCACGCTGGGCCCGTGCTTCCAGGGTGCATCTTTTTAATTTGTATGGAGATGTTGAAAAAGTTAGGGGGGGGGGGACAATAGCCAGCAGGAGAAGTAAAGAAGACAAGTTCAGCCGGTTCATGCGCTGCGCTGTGAGGGTTTAAATCCCTCCCCTTGACCACAGGATACTGCAGGGTTTGTGAGTCAGATGTCTGTTCTTGTGTGTGTGTATCTGTGCGCGAGTGTGTGTGTCACAGCTGTGCGGCTCCACTGAATGGCGCTCAACAAAGCCCGCGCTCGGCTGGGCTGCTCCTGGTAAACAAAAGCAAACTCGCAGCGCAGTGTGTGCATGGAGATTGCCCAACCTCCCCTTTTAATAGAGAAAGTAAAGGAGGCAGGCGGTGGAGCACGAGACACCGAACATGCTGCATAAACACAACAAGATGGCTGTCAGAAAGTTGTTTATTTGACATTAAGCATTAGCAGATTGATTCTTCGACCCAGCTGCGACAGGAGGACGGTAGGGGTCAGCGGGGGTCAGACTCAAGGGTCTGTAGCCAGAAGAGCTCAGCTGTCTTCAGTCATAGCAGTGGAAGAAGTAGCACACTGCAAAACGTAACCAAGAAATAAGTCACATTTTCTTGAAGTAACAAATATATTTCCCCTTGATTGGGGTAACTAGTTAATCTGTCAGTGGGGTAAGTTTTTTACACTTGAATAAAGAAAAAAGATGTCATCGCACTCTTGAACCTAGTTACTCAAATCAAGAGCAAATATGACTTACTTCTACATGACTTTTTGCAGTGTTGTAGTGAAGGATGGGGGCAGGGTTGGCTGGCTGCACCCATGGCATACCCAGCTGAAGGTCCATGACTTACCCCCGCTCCTCCTGCCCCTCCCCTGTGCACACAGCAACACGCAGCGCTGTTAGCTTAGCCGCCTGCTCGCATGACAGCAGAACACCAGATGTGTGCACAAACAAGAGGAGAGAGTGTTCACATTTGGCACCGGCAAAGACGCACTGCCGTGACATTTGGCTCGCTTTCCGAATGAGTGTTCCTGCACATGTAGAGCCTTCAGATTTATGAATAATACAGAGCCAAATAGAAGATACATTTGCAGAAGGCGCAAGCTAAGAGGAGCTTGGTGTAGAGCTGCTACTCCCTCCCATTTGACTTGTTTCTCGAGAAGGATCGCTGTGGTTCCTCGTTGGTTTGTGTTCATGCTCTTTACATCAGAAAATGAGGATTTTGAAGTCACCAAATAAAAACTTTTTAAAACTTTATAACTCATTAGCCTTTAACAGAGACCATTTAAATGAGGGTGTATTCAGACCTGCAGTGTTTGGTCCTCTTTAAACGGACCAGGGTTCAGGGCAGGTGTGAATACAAACAAACAAATACTGATGCGGATCAGAAACCGGACCGAGACCCACTTTTTAATGTGGTCCCAGTCCGCTTCCAAACGGACTCTGGTGCGGTTCGCTTCAGGTGTGAATACAAACAGTCTCGATCCGAACCAACTCCAGGATACATGCGCCTTTATGGGCTTGACAAGCCACTGTAGCAAGGCACCGTGGGAAAAATTAGCCACTGCTAACGCTAACACTATGCTACAAACAATGAGCCGTGGACAGACCTGGAGCAACGAGGAGACACTGTGCCTCCTGGATATTTCTCCAACTGCTAGAAAAGACACACAAAAATGCGGTCGTGTTTACCGAGAAAATGAAGGAGAGGGGCTTCGAGCGGTCTCCTGAACAATGGCACATCAAAGTGAAAAAACTTTGGCAAACTTATATGAAGGTACGAGATGCAAGAGTGGGGGTTTGGGGGAGGAAAAGACAAATGTCCCTGGTTTGGACCAGCCAATTGCTGTCCAATGGGAGCACCGATCGTGACACATGGAATATAGTTCCCTTGCAAAAAGTACAGTGTGAATACGAACCGCACCAAACGGAAAAAATAATGTCCACTTTTGGTCTGGACCAAACAAGCGGACCAAAGGACTTTTCTGGTCTGAATACACACTTAAATTTGGTTCTAGCAAGTTAAAAACTAAACTATGGTTTTAGTTTTATAAAACATCACGCAAATCTTGCTGTTTGCTGGCGTTAATGTCGGGTATTTCACTCACAATTCTTACTCTGAGGACGACAGCTTTCTAGTGATGGGACTTATGGCTCTTTACAGGGAGCTGAATCTTTGGGATCTGTTCATTTTCTTCATGCAGCGTTTTTGAATATATACTGTATGTATATGTGCCCTCTATTGTTAGAATAGGGGTTAGGCATTATAAGTTCACACTTCAGCCTAAAACCCTTCGGTCATGCATAATAACTACGTAAATTACATAAGGTCACATATTCTAAATGTTGTATACTTCAAAGGTGTAAGTATTTCTAATACTGAATGTGTTCTTTATTCTGTATGTGGTGACTGAAGAAAACAAAATTAACTTACTAACTAAGTTTAAGAACCGTACAAAAATTTATAGATTTAGTTGATGCCAGAGAGAAAACGTATTTAATCTAAAACCTGGACACTGACAGACACAAATTCAACTTTCAAATGATCAAAACATACATTGAGACTGACTTAAATGTTGTTTTTTTATGCACTTGAGTTTCTTGCTCTGCTGTTGTGCTGATTGTTGAGTTGGTTCAGGGTAAATGTGTGTAAAATTGACTGGTGAAAAAAAAGATCTGACTCTTTTGCATCACATCACTACAGCTCACAGTAAACAGCAGCTGAAAGTTTACATTAAATGATAGGCCTGATAATAAATCAGCTGGTTTCCCGAGCTCCCCAGTTGTTTTCCTTTAGTTGTACAAGCGTTCATGTGGATTTTCCAACTGGAGAAAACTGGAGAAAACACCCCAAGACTCACCCAGGGGTAATCTTTGGGCATGTCCCACCAGATAATATGGCGTCTCATAACAACAATATTTGACAGCATATTGCAAGTAAATAATCTATCAAATATTGTTCTTTTTCCATCACTTTAAAATGACAGAAATATGTTTTGCACAGAAGAGTATGCCACAGATTTGTTGTGTAGATGCCATAATCATATATACTGTATAAAACAAATTTCCCAATAAAAGAATTAAGTGACCTGAGAGAAAGCACTCATTTCCTGGATGAATTACTACCAGGCAAACATATAATCGTGCAAAGTTGAACAAGTTTTCACCTAACTTTCCCTTCCTCCACTCTCCTCCCTCCAGCCCCCTGCTCCGGCTGAGTGTTTTGGTGCTGTCACACAGAGTGGAGTGGAGGAGGAGTGTGCAGTGGAGGGAGGGAGGGAGGGAGGGAGGGAGCAGATGTTATCCTTATTGTTTGACTTGGCGATAAACCTTTCAGCTCAGACATGCGATTTGTTGCACAGAACATAACCGTCAACAAAGCAAAGCCGTCTTTTGAGTCACGCTGACAAATTTGAAGCAGATACACGTACAAGATGTTTGACAATGCTTTGGAGAATTTACTTGTTCAAATGATGGAGGATTAAAACTCTGCACAATATGGCCGACAATCGCTTGGGCTGACTTGTAGCTATTATCTGTGAGTCAGACCTTATCAAATGCTTATACGCGGACACAGGCACGGCAATAGGGGTGGGAGGGTAGGATTGGATAAGTAGTAATTATGCGTTGGGTTTTGTTCAGCTTGGACCTGCCAAAGAATGTAGGATTCTTTTAATGTTGTGAGAATGAATGGGTTATTTGCATTCAGTGGTGGAAGAAGTACTGTACTCAATTTTCTTACCTAAAGGAGACGTATCATGCTAAATCGACTTTTTTGAGCTTTTAATCATGTAGTAGCGTTGTTCCCTCGTCAAAAACAGACCTGGAGTAGTATTTCACTTCATTCACAGTTTTAAATGAAGCCTGTTTACATTGGTCCTTTTTTGTTGACTTCTGCAGGGCTTCGTTTTCTACTTCCTGGTACAATTATGTCATTGTTCAAACCCCCAAACTGTCCTCCACATTTTTAAAACCAATAACCCAGATCAGTTCTGAGCTGTTCAGTCTCATAGAGTGGACCCAGCAACTTCGTTGCGTTACTAGCCACATGTTTAAATCAAAGAGACAGTTTATTTGTACCATGTAATTCCCGCTCTTGGCTGTAGGGGGCCAGCAAGGCCAAATCCTCATCAACCCTGGCACTACTATTTTTGAACATCGTGTCATTCATCATTTGAATTTATAAAATTTAATGAAAGATTTTAAGCCTGTGTTTAAGATTTATTTGCATATGTCCACTTTAAGTAAAAGTACAGATACACTAGCAACAGATTTACTATTTAAACTTAACTTAAGCAAAAGTATAAAATCATCACATTCATATGGCCTTTAAAAATTGAAAGAGATAAATATGCAATATTTTTATGAATTATGATTTTGTATCAAATTAGGTCTAAATCCAGACTATATCTGGTATAAACTCAGATCTAAACCATAAACTAGTTCTAACTAGGACTAAACCAGGTAGCTCTACAGCAGGGCTCTCCAAACTTTTTTTACCTTGCAAGCTATTTTTGCGTTACAAAAATGGCAGCGAGCTACTGATACTTCAAAGCAACATGTGTAACTAGGTCTCTAGGAGCCAAGATGCAACTCAATAAAAGAAAATGACAGTAGCTTCTGCTTTATACTTTGCTATGTTTGGAGATATTTTGCTCAGAATAACTAAAATGCATCTAAAATGTGACGCATCAAGCGTATGTAGAAATATATGAAGCCTTTAGCGAGCTACTTGGAAAGGGCTGGCAAGCTACCAGAGCTCCCAAGCTACTGGTTGGAGATCCCTGCTCTACAGCAAGTTTAACCCAGGACTGAACCGGGACTAAACCAGGTTGTTTTAAACCTAAAAATTGTAATGTGTGTGATCAGAACGACTTCACTGCAGCTTTAGATTCACCAACTGTTGGTCACTGTGAAAATACATATTTAAACCACTATTAAAATACTTTAACTTCATTTAAAAAATGTAGTGGAGTAGAAAGTACAGACACCTGCTCTAAAATGTGGCGAAGTAAAAGTATTCAGCATAAAATGTACTTGAGTAAAGTAGAATTACCTAAAATGTGTACTTTTTACTTGCAGGATACTTACTTTCCACCACAGTTAGCACCTGGATAGTGAAGATCTTTGTGATCACTGTTTTCAATAGAGCATCGCAGTCCCGTCTGTACACGCACGCGCCTTGGTGCCGGAAGTAATAATCCCATCAAATATTGCATAGACTTTTCGAAGCAAATCAAATATCAAATGTTTAAAAGAACGATAGCAGCTAATGAGCTACGTGGAGACTTATGGGCATAAAACACACAATAATAAATACAAATTGTATCCCAAACTTTATAAACCAAAAAGTTATAAAAATATTTAGCCCTGTTTTCAAGTATTGGGTATTTTCTTGCTTGTAAAATATCCGCGCTATGGCTAGCAGTTAGCACGTAGCTGATTAGCCTCCGTCGTGCTTTTACACTCGTACAATTAGAATTTTTCGAAAAGTCTGGCACTTCCGGCACCGAGGCGCGTGCGTGTACAGACAGCTGGTGGGTGGGACTACGATGCTCTATATACTATATTATAACATATTCATGCTTCTTCCATATATATATATTTGCATTTTCAACTGTAAGGAATACAATAGCGTCCTATAAATTCATAGGTCTAAGCAAGTGCAAGACATCTTTTTTTTCTGTTTACTCTGACGCTGACTGTAGTAACCTTGTGTAATTGGGCTAATTAGCTGCACTCCTGATGAACCTTAGCATGTTTTAGCTAGCAGAGTAAGCTAACGTGCTCGGCTGCAGTGTTTTGATTGGCTTGGCAGACACAAACAAGAGCAGTACTTGTGAGTGACCCGTGGGCCTGACCTCAGAGATAGACGCTCCTCTAATGGGTGTCTCTTTCAGCGGGCGGCCGGGACCGGGAACACTGCGGCCATTGTTCTGTCCAGGGAAAGCCACTACTCTCCCTGTGAGACTCTGGAGAATCAGAGGGCAGGCAGTTAAAGGAGGCAGGGGCATCCTCAGAGTTAAAAAATCATATCAACTAACATGACACCAAAGCATCTTCCAAGAGTAATTAAAGGCCCTATACCTGATTTTTTTTGTTTTGCTTTCATTATAAGTTTAAATTGTTAGCTGTTCCTAAACTCATTCCTAACACATTTTGACATCCCAGTTCTTCACAGGGATGAGTTAATAAGAATGTTTCACAACTTTCAGTTTAACTTCGAGTCGCAATATAACTAACAACAACTTGTCTCACAGTTCTCAAGTGAAAAAGATGCTTTATACTGTAATTAGATGCACTGCATTTTTACATAAATGTCTACTTTTAAAATTTACTGAAGGAAGACAAAACCAATTTCATTCCACTACCAGGAACAATATTATAGATACAGGGCCTTTAGGGGACTTATACATCAAAATGTAGGATATGCTTAACGTGGCAAACGTCAGATTGATTGCGCAATAAAAAAAATCTGAAAAAGCTCTTGTTGAAATCATGTGTGGAGATGACAGACTTGTAGCTTAGCATTTGCTGCTAGTCAGTGATAACATTATGAGCATTATCAAATCACATGCAAAGATGCTACGATTGTATAAGTAAATACTCATTTTCGTGTTTTCTAAAAGTGGTGTAGGCTACCTTAATGTTTTGTTGGCTTTGTTTTTAAGTGTCAAAAAAATACCTTGTTTCTGGCGGCAAGTGTAAAACCCACCCACTCATGGTAATCCTGCCATGCAATTGGCACAAATCATTGGTGGTGCAGACTCAAACGGCACCACATAAGAGGGATTTTGTGAGTTGCTTCAACCCAGTGTGCTAGAAAGATAAGGAGGCGCTCTATGGAGAATGTTAGCCGAAAAAATAACTGAATTCCATTTTGACAATTAGAGATATCCATCCATTCCAAGCTGCGCGGCTAACACTGCACCAGTCCCTTATGGCTCCTCCTGCAGGTGGTGCATCACACTGCACCAGTCCCTTATGGCTCCTCCTGCAGGCGGTGTATCACACTGCACCAGTCCCTTATGGCTCCTCCTGCAGGCGGTGGATCCACGAGAGGACAGTCCCACGTCGCTCCTTCAGGCTCAGCACCAGGCGCTGCCTCTGTGATGTAACTGGCCTTGATGGTCACTCATCATAAGGGGCTTCTGTGCTGTTCTTCGTCTGACCCTCTTGCCATGGGAGACCCTACTAGGGGCCACTGACAACATACTGTAACTGTGACGATCATTCCCCTCCACCACATTAAAGTGGTGGTTTGTAGAGGAGAATTAGAGACATGCTTATTATTTATAGTTTGTGTTTTAAAGATTTAAACCCGGGGTCTTACTAAATTACCATTTCAATGTTTCACTGCATTGACCACCAGTCTGTCCCTCCATTAAACTAAATTTGGACACCGCTTAGAAAAGCATTCACCAACCACAATCAAAAATGATCAAACCATATACTCTTGTTGTGTGATTGAGCAAGATACTTCCCCCACAATGCCTCTCAGAGCATGGCAGGTTATGCACAAAAAACATTTGACTGTTTGTCATTCCGATGCTCAATGATATTACACAGTAATGTTTCTTTCTGATATAGTACTAGCCTGTATTTTAAGGAACACTCATAAAAGAATGCTATATAATAATATACATTGAATCTAAATTGTAGGAGCCATGCCAGCACAACCATATGATCGTTATATGTTTTGACAGTTGTATAAACAGCAGTGTTAATTAGCTTTCATAATCCAGGAGATTGTTGGCCCTGCACATATAAGAGGGGGGATTACGGCAGAGCCCTGAACAGTTGTGTACCGTCAGTCGAGCGTGTCTGGGGTAGGGCTCTCTCCTCAACCACATCCTCTGTCATTGTGCACATGTGTCAGTGTCAGGGGAGCTCCTTTCACCGCCGGCAGACAAACAGGTGAGTCAGGTGTGGGCCCGGCATGAAACTGTACCCAGCAGCCAGGACAATAGAGGTGCCACGTGTCTGCCCCGGGGGAGGAGGGGCGCTACAGTATGAGCAGACACTGTTCTGACTGAAGTCTGCAGGGGAGGCAGGAGTTTGCTTTATGAAACTTTAGTGTTTATGAGTGTCAAAGGCAGTCAGTCACTCCCATGCCTCCAGGGAGTTCTGGCCGCCCTGGAACAAGGAGCATTTTGGAAACAACAGTCATGTAGTGTAATATAATTCAAGATGTAAGACCTGAGATCTGTGAGGTTAGTTTGTTGGGTGAAGACAGGATTGCAGCATAGTTTGACTGTGAGCTGGAGGCCTGGCCAGTCTCAGACTCTGAGCCAATCCAACAGAGACTTATGCTCACTGCAGTTCACTCAAACACAAGCACACGTTCAGGAGTGGGAGTTGAGCACAAAAGGAATTAATTGTACTGGCTTTGTGTCGGAGAGCAGACCCACTGTATCATTGGTCCAGTGACTGAAGGGAGTTAGTGTATCTGCTAGTCCTCATGTAACATCCAGAGAAGAAACTGGACTGGCTCATAGGTTTTTGTCAGTGACCTGTTAATGTTACTGTGCACATAAAAACGTCCGGCAACATGACACCTTCAATAAAGTTTTATTGAAAAAAGTACCAATAAACAACAAGAAATCCTGAAAAAAAAAGATTTGTAGAGCAAAGCTCCATATGTACAGCATATTGCACTACATTACAAATTGTCTTCCATATAATATTAACAACCAAAAATTTATATAAACACAAAAATGAGTGCACAGTAGAGTCTCGAAAACACACAGTCAATGTTTACAAAAATGCTACATGTTCGCTGGGTCTCCTTTCTTGGTATACAGAGAGTGTGTGATAATCAAGACTGTGGAACTGAGCAGTTAAAGGCATATTCCAGGGTTCACTGTTGAATCAGTTCATAGTGACCTCAACAGTAAAGGGACACGTGCTGGGAATGTGTGCTGTGTTCATCTCATTACATCAATGCCCTTGGTCACATGGACTTTGTACAACTTTGAACTGTCTAGAAAAAAACAGACCACTTTATGAAAATACATCTTAAAACATTAAGAAAGACCATGAAGAAATGTTATTGTTAAAAATTAAAATATGAAACCTTCCTCAAAAATGTATAAAGTGGACTACAAAATTCAAGACACTGACGGTTTCCATAATACATGTCCCACACATGGATCCTGCTCACAGCAAAGGCAGCAGGCAGTATGGGAACGTCACTAACAGAAAACACAGGGCACCATGTGGTGTGTTCCCTTTAAATCAATCAAACAGGCCCAGCCTCCCAGGTCAATGCACAATATATACCACTGACATGTGGCAAACAGCCCAAAGAAAACAATCCAGAGTATATACTATACATCAACACAACACATAGGGGACCCATGGGATCTACACAAAGTACTTTCCAGTGCATGTTGATTACAACACAAGGTTCAAACTCCAATAACACCATAGGATTCAACATTTTAAAGTCTCTGAAGGCAACCTTTCATGGTTTAACGGTCGTCATGTCATCAGCACAAAACTGTGGGTGCTTTAAAAAGGCAAGATTGCATGAAACTGCATTTAAACTGCTCCTTTCTAAACCACAAACTAAAAGTTTGCATTGGTTGGGTCACAAAGTATAAACACCTGCAACACAGTCACCCTGAAGCCCAAAGGTCTCATCTGTGGTGGTTTTAAACTTTCAAGTAAAACTTCAGAACTAAAGTCCACCTATCTCCACTATGTCCATGGCACACTATTGCTCTCGTTCAAAGCCGTGAAGCTCAGTCAGAGGTAGTACAATTTGGCGTCACAATAGTAAAAGAAAGAAGAATGCACTGTTTGTTACTGTTGCTGTGACTTGGTGGTTAGGGTTAAACTATCTGCAGGCTATGATAGACGGGAGTGGGGCAAAGGGGTATCAGGCACAATACTAAACAACCAACCCTCCATTCAAACAGGTAAGACTGAAAGGACACGAGAATTGCACACATGTGTATACAGTAGAAATGGGCAAATATACAAAATAAATACACCAAAATAAGTTAGATAAGAGAAAAAAGTAATCCACTGAAAAGAACGGTCTCAGAAACAAGAGAGGGAGGAGGCTGTGATGAGGGGCGGGGCATCCTGGACTGGCTCAGCGTTCAGGATCTGCAGGAAACTAACCACAACCGCATCATTCAGTGCACCGCACTCCCCTCCACACGCTCAGGAGCACCCCCCGCTCACCACAGCACTCCTCCTGAATATATGACCTGCGGAAGACAGGCCGACACCACTGCTCTTCCTCTTCACTCACTGCGTTTACATGCAGAGAGAAACACCATTATTAAGACTCAACAACCGCATTGAAATGACAACCATCGACAGATCGTTCTTTTAATATAGGAACAGTTTATGGGTAGGCCTAACGTTGTAGCAGGGGCGTGTTTTTCACTGGGATGGTCCACACGGCAAAAAGGATTCTAGAAAAATTGGCCTGGATTTGAGTAAGTCATTTCAAGAAATCTGCCAGACACTTAAATTAAGAGAAAGACATCAACAGCAATCTTATTTCAAGTAAATTAAGAGTTAAAACCCCATTGGCAGATTTATTGGACTATATTACTCAAATCAAAGACAAATGCTTTTCTTATTTATGATTAGGTCTTGCAGTAGTAGCGATAGGTCGTGAAAACAGCGGATGTCGGGGGCGTGGCTTTCCCCATCAAGGAAGCTCAGTCATGCTAGCGGTCGTTAGGTATTTTTGGAGCCGCTCCCATATTAAATCTATGGTGAAAACAAATATGAAAATAGTGAGAGGGAAAAAATTTGAATCATGTAGCATGTATTAAGCCAAACACGTGGAGGTAGGAATGACAAGCTTCCAAAAGTGACCCCCCCCCCCGTATGCTAATGGGTAAGCTAATCCTATGTCCACTGTTTGTACGCTCCATGATAGTAGCATGTGATTATGTCTAGTTTACTACCTCTTGGGATGGCCAATCAGCTTCTAGGCCAAACCGATGTTGGTAGAATTTTAGCGAACTCTTCATTTGAGGACAGTATTGGACAGTATTATTCATTAAAGAATGAATGTTAACAACTAGGTCCATCTTATGTTACAAAGGAACATGAAGCACATTTTTAAAACACTTGATGCGTCCATTGCCCGTTTTATCTGATCATAGCATTTACATCAACTTTATACATTAAGGCATGAATTTAACTTTCTCTGCTTGCATGTAAACAGCGAATGATTCTCAAGGATTTTCAGTAGCTGCAAAATCCGTCCCTGAGAAAGACACCGAGAGGAAAAACACCTGATGACGCAGTGATAAACTTGACACTATGTTGGAGCATGTAAAGGTAAAGAGCCCTGATATGTTTTGCTCCGTGGGTCCACGTGTTGGCTGGGCGCACAGTATCTTCAACAGTGTCCTTAACATATTCAATAATAATAATAGCCACGGCCTGTCAATGGTGATTAGGAATATCCCAAAGAATCTAAGAAAAACTCCAAAATGATTCTCTAAAAGTTGGTGGTTATTGCTAAAATATAACCGAGTGGAAAAGGTCTGTTAATGTGGAATTCAACAGCGACTGCCCACCTTGAATTTTGGTTCCAGAACAACAACAAAATCCCATTCATCTTTACCATATGATTTGGTGGGCGCTAATCAGCTTTGTAGTAACTCATAAACCCCCCAATTTAATTTAGAATATATCTCCCATACTTTATAAACCAAATGTGAATTGCATTTCCCTATATTTTCAAGTATTTGGTATTTTTATCGCCAAAACATATAAGCCCCTGCCATGCTTTTAAACTCTCATCAAGCTTTTTTCAAATATGAGAAAAAATAAATGGGAATTTCACTTCGGGACCCAAGCGAATTCTGAAGTGAGTGGGACTGTTGAGCTCCATTGGTTTGGTGCCCAGAAAATAAATCGGAAGTCATAATCATATGAGGCGAAGATGTGAGTCATGAACTGCTACCTTCATAGAGAGAGAACCAGAGGTTGGTAACGAAATGATCTGCTTTGAAGAATGTGTGTAGTTTAGTGCAAAAACAGTGGATCCAGTGCTCCACTCGAAGGGCATGAAAAGTCTGAGAACAATCGTAAAAACACAAGTTGAGAAAATACAGCCTCCATTGGTCTCTGCTACTAACTAAATTGCCCAAAAGGTTCAGCATGCCACAAATTTAGCCTAATACAATTTTTTGTTTGTGAAAAGCCCCTTTGTGCTTTGGATTCGATTCAGTCAAAAGTTGTGCTCAATGAATTTGTTGAAATGGATGTTTGCTGATAAAGATTGGTAACACTGGCGACAGTACAGCACTCACCAGGCTTGTTTAACCAGTGAGTGACGGAGGCTAACTCCACCCCGATACTAGTGACTCATAGGCCAAGGTCCATGTGTTTAGTATATGGAGTGTTGACTTCTTTTAAAGGCATAATACATGTCTGTTTTGCTCCCAGTGTTTCAAAAATAAAAAAGAATGTTTACAATATCAAGAAAATCTACAGAAATCTTACTAAATTAAAAACAAAAACTAATGAACAGATGAAAGGTTGAGGTGCAAAATGTGTTGTTCGGAGTCTTTGGAAAAAAAATGAGTAAATCAACTTGACTGGTCGCCCAGAAAACTTCACAACCGAAAACCTTCTTCTTGATTTTTGCTCAATACTCTTTCTGGCAGAAGACATTTGAATAATAAGGCATTCCCAGGGTCTGCGGAGGATACATGTTGAAGTGCAAAAAGATCATTCAGTACTGTACAAAACTACTACACAACATGTATACCAAAATATTGACATTGTTCTGTGGAGTAATCTCAGAACGCCATGGCATCGCCTTGGAAAGACAAAAAAAAAAAAAAAAAGTATAAAAGTTGGTTGTCTCCGTCCTGCGGTGACCTTCTCCTTTTGTTTCATCTCCACAACAGACCCGTGTTGGATTAGACAGTGCCATTAGGAGTCCAGTTCCTCGCATTGGGACAGTCTCACCTCTGTCCCGCTGCCCCTCGCCCCCGTCCGGCCATGAAGCCCCCTCGGTCCAACAGCAGACTGAGCAGGGCTGCGGCCAGGCGCCACCACAGAGGGCCCTGGTTCCTTTGGTGTCGTTGATACTGAAACAAAACAAATAAAATACATGTTACTAAAGCTCTCAACTTAGTAACGCAGTAATTGATGTACAGAAGTCGGTAGAGATTCTGGAGACATGAAGACAAAAACTAGACAGCGGAACATGGCTTGTATTTTGTCAACAGTCTGTTCTGTCAATGACAATACTTATTAGAAAGGAACACATGATGTGGGCTTCCCTTCAGACATCCCCAGCTATAAACACATTCATCACTGGGCCACACTTCCTCATATCTTTCTGGCAGAGAGCAGCGGTTGCTCAGCAGCCAATTGGGTTGCGTGTGATTAGAGGGATAATACTATCTGTGCCGTAGAGAAGTGGAGATAAGATAATTGCACCAAAAGGGATTAGGTAGCTCTTCACTAGACTGTGTGTGGAGTGTGTATCAGAGGTACAGTAGCTCATGTGCAGACAAAAGACGGACTCCTCCTGACACAGTCTATAGCTACTATAAGAAAAACATATCAGTGTGGACACGCCAAAGGTCACGACCTCATCTTGACCTTGCAATTGTTCAGTGAAGTTCCCTATAGTTATAGTCATAGCTTATGTCTGTTAGTGTGGTGTCCTGACATTGACCTAGTTACTGCCTTATCAACCCGTGTTCATGTTGCATAAGCTCTGACAGATTTTATTTACACTGCCATTTTCTCCTTAAAGTGGAGTAAAAAGCAGAATAGACACAAACAAGTCCTAGCATTAAGTTTGAAAACATGATGAAACCAGTTCCTGTTGAAGAATCTTGCAAAAAATCAGTCAGGGATATTTCGATAAAGATGACTCCTAGCATATGCCTGTTGGAAATGAATATAGATAATATTTACATTCAGCCAGAGACATGTTCAAACTCATGTCACAGACTTGGACTTACAGCAGAGCTGCAGAGAACTGCCTTTACACTCTTGAAGCATGACTGTTTACTATCAGAGATGTGTATTATTCATCTTCATAAACAGAAGCAAAGCTTTTGTAACATGGACCTTTTAGCCTCCACTCAAATCCAGAGCAGCATCAACACAAACAAAGACAGAGCGATAATAAGAAGCGTGCAAAGAACTTTCGCAACAAGTCACGAGTCACACTCAACTGTCAGAATGAGTCTAAATTTAGCCAGCGATAAGAGACCGAGCCTGCACAGATGCTCCTGTCGTCACAGTGACACTGGCCTGATGTGCTTTATCACTGTTCATGTGTCTGTCCGGCTGACCAGAAGCATAGCCTTATCTCTCAGGACAAACAGACCTGCTAACCTCTGCTGCACACACTGGATAAGTCACAGCAGGGAGGAGACACAGGCAAAATATAAACATAGCCTTAAATGATAGTAAGAATTACACCTCACTAGCATTTGGCCATAAGCAGTCAAAGGCAATAATAATATTTAAAGAGCTCCTCACATTCAGCTGTTTGGAAGAGTAGTGCAGGTCCATGTGCTGAAGGAGAAAGTGCCCTCAGTACAACAGTACAAAGATAAAGCCCCAGCCACACACACGTACACACAGGCGATATTCAAGCCTGCTTTCAACACCTCCTATCAAAAGCACAAGGACTCGTCTCTGTTAAAAAAAACACAGGGATGAAACCCAACTCTCGAGCTGGCCCTGTGCAGCAGTCTTCCTGCTATTGTGACTGTCATTACTGCCATGGCTCAAATGGCTGGGACGGCTAATGTCCGCCTTCCTCTGGGGGAACTTAGTCCCCTCCAGCTCTCTCTGACGAGGAGCAATTTATCTGTCAGCATCCACCAACTCTGCTTCGCTACTTAATCCCTGCTTTAGCCAGGGGCCACGGGCCCCATGAAGAACACTCACAGACATAACGCTCCCAAATCTATCAAGAAAAGAGCAGAGCAAAGCACTCTACGAGCTCAGGGACAAGTGCTGTGCTGAATGTGTGCAATCAGCCTCTGACAGGAGACAGCAGAGAGGAATCAGACACTAACAGTTACCCAGAGTTCTGTACCCAAGAGCCAGGCTCCGACTGAGCAGAAAAACAACTACAGCTTGATTCATGCATGAGCCTGTTCAAAATATTTGCACAACATGGAAACAGGGCTAAAAATAGCTCTTAAAACGGCTGCCATCGACTCTAAACACACACACGTGAAAAAAAACAGTATTATAATTCACTACTTGTATCTAACCCAAAGTCAGAGTCGCAAAGTGCGCCCCTGTGACACCACAGGGCTCCAAGCTGTCGGTCACACTGTCCTGTCTGAAGTTTACTCAAGCAGTAACGGCCCACAAACCACTTCCTCCTCCCGCACCAGTCCTGTTGTACGTCAATAGGTCCAGACACACAACAAGCCTCCGTGTGTCCGACATTGTCTGGTTGTCTAATGTCTAATGTTGGTGTCACAACACATGAGTCATACGAGTGCACAGTGCAGCCAGAAAGAAGTCTGATAAGTAGCAGCAATCATGAGTTAGCCTGTGTCGCTGCAGGTCCTGTTTTTAAAGGACCATTTCTAAATCAGCTCTTTTCTGTTTTTGACCTGTTTAATGTTTACTCATGTGAGCCTGTATAATGCCCTGTTGTTTAGGTGTCTCTGGTCTAATGGGAGACTCTCTAGAACTACAGCTGTTCCCTCGGGGCTCACACACTCAGCTTCGGGTTACAACAAGTACCTTCTCCTGCCTGGACCAACACTGAGATTAGTATTAGCAAAGATGTTGTTTTTGTGCAACAGGTTCACATTAAATTAAAAACAAAATGTAAAAGAAAGCACGC
Organism: Lesueurigobius sanzi; assembly: GCA_900303255.1. Taxonomy (NCBI): domain Eukaryota; kingdom Metazoa; phylum Chordata; class Actinopteri; order Gobiiformes; family Gobiidae; genus Lesueurigobius; species Lesueurigobius sanzi. Next base: position 20,204 of record OMNZ01074701.1, read on the forward strand.
TGAGAAAGGAGCAGCTCGACTGTTTTGTTCAAGGCTAAGCATCCTACCAAAGTCTTGCCTGGGGAAACAGGAGTGAAGAGAGAGAAATAAACAGGAAGACAAGGCAGGGGGAGGGCTCAGAGCTGGCAGAGTTTGGGGGATGGGGCGTCCTGAGGCTGGAGGGAAGAGAGGGGGGTGACGCAGGCATAAAGTTTTACACATGCTCAGACTCTACAAAACAAACAGGCAGGTAACGCACTAACCAACTGTTAATCAGAGTGGGTAAAAAGGTTTGTGGAAAGTAATGTGGTAATTACAGCTTAAAATAATGCATCGTGCAAAATAAAAATACTGTATTTTTTTAATCAAACCTATATTAGTTATGTATTCATAGTATAACACAGAGATGTCTATCCTCTTGTAGCTTAACATTTCAACTACAGTTTGTGCTGTCAGGGCTCTCTCACCAGCCATAAGTGATCCCGGTGAAACTGGTCTCCGATCAGCTGGAGCTTCTGGCCGATGCACGCCTCCATACTGCGCACTGCAGGAGGCTGCCTAGGCGGCTGCTCCACCCCGTTCTGCATCTCTCCCTCTTGTAGTGGTCCACTTGTTTCCTGATCTTCAGTAAGTTCAAAATGTGCCGGGAAGTGCAATCGAAAACCTGCGTTGCCTGTTAAGTGTCAAAGATATTCCATCAACAAAAGACATGCAGCAGTAAATGACTTCTGTAGTGTCCAATAACAGTAGCTTCAAAGGCTGCTGAACTTTCTAACTGTGTCAGTAGTTTAGAGGCAACTCATAAATTCATACAGCTGGGGACAGTGGCAGCACTTGGCAGTGATACGTATCTTTTATCTAGTTTCTGTTGGGTTACAGGTGAACACTTCTGGCACGTCCTGCCAGTCTGGCGCCCTATGAATGGCAGCGCAGCTGGGTACACTCAATATGGATCATAAAAACTGGACTATCAGGCGCCAGGAGGTGATCAGACTAACAACACTGATGCACTGAGGCACTTTTCTCACACTATCTCACGTTAGAGTAGTATGCTTCTGTTTTTCTGTTTTATAACTTTAGTTGTGACGCACAGAGTTGTGTTCCCTTTCGCTTTTTCCTCTTTTGAGCAAACAAGAGAGGAGCTTACCGTAAAAGAGTGGTCTGGGCTCCTCTGCCACTCCAAAGGGAAGCATGCCTTTGCTGGGAGCCAGGGCAGGGCCAGGGGTCTGCGTGGCCCGGTCTTCACACTTTATCTGTCTGAATGTGGAGTGCCAGCAGTGCAGCTCTGGCTGAAACACATCATCCTCCTCATCCTCCATACGGGGCGCTGCACGCTGAGTGACCTAACAAAGACATGGGAAATGTTATGAAGCTGCTGATCAGGCATTTGTCCTCCACTGAACTGACGTTATAGTAAATCAGAAGTTCTCACAAACATGTGTTACAAGTAAATTCTTCTCTTTGTGATTATAGACAACCTGTCTGCTTCATAATGAGTGCCCTGGAATCAATAAAACCTCACTGGTCACGTTGTTGGAGGGAACATGAGCAGATGGGCTGTCCTCACTTGAGGTTGAGTCCACAGTGAATTGAGTTAAATAATTGTGTGCATCTCAAAGATGAAACCACAGTTCTCTGTGGCCACAAGAGACTCACTGCAGATACACTGACACAAATGATGGTTTGGCTCACTAGGTCAAAACAGACAAGATTCTTTGTTGATCCAGAAGCAAACTGGCCGTGAGCACAAGAACTTATCAGATGATATATGAACGGTGTCATTACTGCATTCAAATGTGAAATCTGACAACAGAACAATTAAAAGCTAGTGCTTTAGTCCCTCTACAAAATGCAACATCAGCACAGTGTGTAAGAGGCAAAAACAGCATTGAAACTGAACTCACTTGATGGGTCAAAGAGTTGTCAAAATATGGATGAAATGTAAGTTGCCCCACCAACAAGCCCCCAAGTTGCCACTGAATTGTAATACAGGGTTATTATACTACTACCACAGTTTAAAATGTGGTCTGGAGCCAAAGGGTAATGACAGTCTGTGAGGAGTACTCTCCCTGACAGTCTGTCAGCCTGCCAGCACCGAGTTTTCATTTCTTCGCCCAACAACATAAGCAGATTGCCACTGTAGCATGTCCAGACCTCACGCTACACTCTGCGCCTTCACAATAAACCCTGTGTAAAACCACTTAATGCTTTGTTTTGACAAACACAATGTACGAACATGGCACCGGCAAAAAAGAACAGCCCCAATTTTCAGCAAGGCTTGTATTTGTATGTGCCCCAAAGTCTCCTGGCCAGCTGTGTTTGAGTCAGTCAGTGGCTCCCCCTGCTGCAAACAAAAATAACCCAAACAAAAGAGGAGGGGAGTGGGGAGAGAGGCGACTGTTATTGACACAGTTTCTACTTGGCCACAAGAAAAGCCTTTCTCATCATAACACAAATATTAAAACTACTTTATGCAATATAGCCGCACTAAAGAGGGAGCGAGGAAGGAGGTAAAAACAACTCTGTAGACGTACGTCACATAACATGCATATGTAAAATATTAACAAAGGAACACAATTACAATTATCTTAAAGCAGTAGACATTTAAATATTGTCTAGGCTCCATAACGCGCTTATAGCGTGCGTGACGAGCACAGTGAGCGCGTGTTGTTATTGCTCTGTGGCGCGTGTAACAAGTGCAGCATATGAGCCATTCATGGACCGGCACCGGTGTGGAGCCGGCAGCGCACTGTTCCCCATCGACCATCTCAACAATAAACACACGACGTAAGTTTAACAAAGCAGAGGTATCCACATCCAAACAGAGGCTGCCTCGCAGTGATACTCAAATAATGTTTATATCTGACACAGAAAGCGATTTCACATCAAACACAAACAAGATCGATCAGTTAACTTACCACAAATGTGCTTTTTTAGAGACTGCTTTAATCAGAAAAGTCAGAGCGAGTTCATATCCATGCGTGCCCAAAAACTTTAGTCCGAATCAGCTCTTCGACAGCTTCATTCTGTGAGGAGAAGGGCAAGCGGCCGATTTCATTTCGCCGACGTCAGCTCCACTGTGACTCCGCCGCTGGGGCGTGGGCTAAACTTTAGTAAATAAAGCCCGCTAAAAGGCGAAGCGCTTTCTTTCGGCCGACCATATTCACTCTGTGAGACTAGTTGCAACCAATGGACGGCTTTGTTGTGATCCCGCCTCTCGACACTGTTTTTACGCACGTGGACGGGAAATTCCCCCTAGCACGAGACCGCTTTACTACAGGCAGAGTCCGCATCAGGTTGACTCTGGTGAACTGTGAGCAGTGTCCTCACGGCTGTCAGCCAGCACTACAGGTGGAAGAGGAACAGATCCAGGGGCCAAAAAAAATATTGAAATAGAAGTAGGGTAACAGATTAAAATTCTACTTAAGTAACATTTCAAGTCTACAGTACTTTATATATGTAAGAAGTATTTCACACAGATTTTTGAACAACTGAAAGTGAACAATTTTGCTGTTGTATTAAACCAGGACTAAACCAGGTCTAAGCCAGAACCAAACCATGACTAAACTAGGTCAAACAGAGACTGAATGAGTCGCTGCACTTAAAAATGTTGATGGTTCTGATCAGAACGACTTGTAGCTTTAAGATTCACCGACTATTCTATACTACTGTATATATGAATGTAGTAGAAAGTACAGATACAGGCTTTAACTTTGTGAAGAGAAAGTGAAATGTATTCATCATAAGTAAAGTAATAGTACCTAAAATGTGTACTGTTTACTTGGTTATGTTCTACCTCAGTCAAAGCATCTCCTCAAGGCTACCCAGGTCTATATGCAGCTATATGAGGACATTGAGAATACATCTAGTGCACAGTATAGCTAGTTAGCAAAAGAAGCTGCAGTTCAATTGAGACGTGCTAATTGGTTTTAATAAAGAGTTTCAAAATATCTAGTTTTTGTAACTTTTATAGTCAAAAAAAAAATCGCTGGGGCGTGATTTATTTTTTCCCAAATGCAATACTTTTGTTTTGAAAATTATTACAAGCTGCTTCACATTGTTACAAAATGTGGTTTTATTACACAAAGACGAGCACATATTATTACATTTTGAACTATATTACAAAATGTGTCTACTGGACCAGAAGAATGGTGAGTTAATGTGCCCCAGCTCAGGACCAAGGGAATATTGGTATCAGGGATTATTATCGATAATTTGAGCATATGTATATTGTATAATTGTCAACTTTTATCTTTGATCATCATACATTTCAGAAAAGTCCATGGAAAGGGAGATCTTGACTTTTTAGACTTAAGCTCCGTGGTCTTTCTCTCTCCACTTAAATCCTCCCTGAGAAGAGCGTTGCAGCTCGCTGTCCCACATAAATAAGTAATGCTGTGAACTTTGATTATGTCCCACCTGCACGCCGTCCAAAGGGATGCCGAGTGGGAGGGGGATTAGTTTCCTTGCTCTCTGTGCTATTGGAAACCCGATTGCTTTGTGCATGACTGACCCCTGTCAACCACAAAGGGCTTGGAGATGAGCATTAGTTGCAATTCACCTTAATGCATTCAGCGACAAAAGAGGCCCTGCCCACTTATACGCCACTCACTGGAACTATTGACAATGTTACAATTCACTTTCTGTCTGTTATTCTGGAGCGCATGCATAATTGATACTAGTATGGACATTAAAATAACAAACCTAAGTTATTCATTACCTGCTTAACTCTGTGCTGTAGCAACACATGAAGGTATAGCTGGTGGAATCATCATCAGGCCATTTGGAAGCTCCCAGAAGAGCAGAACGCATGCTTCTACAGCATAAATAATGCATGG
>OMNZ01074701.1:32928-56249 GCA_900303255.1 Lesueurigobius sanzi
GTCCAAATTGCATGGTTTCCGAGCATGGACATTCACTTTCAGCACCCGCCACAGATTCTCTATAGGATTGAGGTCTGGGCTCTGTGCGGGGGCCACTCCAAGACCTTGGTTTTGGTATCCTTGAGGAACTGTTGGACTAATTTGGATGTGTGCTTTGGATCATTATCTTGTTGGAAGACCCAGAAACGACCTAAGCTCAAACTGCGATTTCTGCATGTTCTCCCTCAAAATTCTAACATCTTTTTTCATGGTGCCATGGACCCGAACAAGGCTCCCTGTGCCTGAGACTGCAAAACAGCCCCACAGCATGATGCTGAATGATATTGAACATAGGAATATTCAATATGTTTAAAATTTCAACAAGTTTTGAGAAATTCTCTGTATTTTCTTCCTTAATTTTGATCCTTGAATAATTATGATATCGCAATATTTTTTCTCACAATAATCAGAACTAAAAAAATTTGGATCGTGACATCCCTATAAACTACTAGCTCTCTTGAAAAGAGCTATTTAAGTCCAAAAGCATCATTATTATGTGGCTAAATCTCTCTTTATCCGTTTGATCTGAAATGAAAACTAAACCGGGCGGCTGGTGCTAATGCCGGTTCAAGGCCACCTACGGGACCACCTTGCCAAAGTTTTATTGCCAAATTGTCCCGCACACATAAGATCTACGCTGTCAATAGGAGTTTGCACAGAGAACTCCCGCTGTGCCTCAAGTGACTCAGCTCCTTTGAAGATTGTCTGTTCCGCGGTTCTGTGCATTCTCAGCACGTTGGGCCTTTTCATGTGAGTCCCTTTCTTTTAGAGTTTGTTTCAGGTTCAGAGAGCAGCAAAAGCAAACAGGGCCTAATCCCCTGTGCCCACAACAACTGCCTGTTACTGGGTTATCAGCTCCAAGTCATCATGATGTCACAGCCCTCAGGTGTAAGAAGTCTGATGTTGGAGATCAAATATGGCTTTGGTCTCCCGAGGCCGCCTGTCCTTGTTATCAGCTGAAACTCAATACTAGGTCATCATCACTTGACACTTGTTGACAGCTTACCCATGACAACCTTTATGATTGGGCAGTATGCATGCAACGTTTGGCTTTTGTTTTCTTTGCACAACTATCGGCTGTCAAAGTGTAGCTTGCTGTGGTTGATCGCGGCTCTTTGAATATCAGACGGCGATTTGTACTTAACACGAGTGAGAATAATTATCCAGCCTTGTCCACTCAGCTCCAGGACTGCAGCCAGGTGCAACCAGAGCTGCTCCTGAAAGATGCACGAGCTATTAAACAAAAACACAACAATCTCCTGTTTCTGCTGAGAGCTGTGAGCCAACACAGGTCTCCCGTCCCGCATAAATGTCCATGGTTTGATTAATGACTGAGGAAGAAGGTGTACAGATAGGTAAAGCTTTTTTTTACATTCAAGACCTTTGCTACTAGGTGTTAGAAAAGTTGTTCCAGGACCATCATGTAAAGGTTGTTCCGAGATCATCTTATTAAAGTTGTTGTTTTTTGGACATTGTTGGAAAAAGTTCATACAACAATGATTCAAGGAGATCATCTTTAGTAATAATGTTGAGTTTGCAAGCCATTATGCAAAAATGTTCAAAGATACATGAGTGATCTTCTATTTTGAAGTGAGTCGTGTTTGGAGAGGGACAGTACTGATTATAGACTGTATATTAACAATGGACCCAGGGGGCGTGGCTTCCCCCATAGCATTCAGCGCAGGCTAACTGAAGCTCAGCTATGCTAGCTGTGTGGCTCGGTTGTTGGAGCCAGCTCCCTCATTAAGAATATGGCAAAAAATAAAATGAAAAAAACTACAATCATGTAGCATGTGTTAAAACAAATGTGGAGGTAAGAATAACAAGCTTGTGTCCAATAATAAATAAAGAGGAGCCAAAAAGTCCATTAAAGCAAGGTACTTCCGATGCCAACCGTCACTTCCTCATGGCTTCAGGAAGAGCAAGGCAATAATTCGCCCATTATTAATTTACAGTCTATGGTACCTATGCACAATGGTATCAATGTGGGATGAGTTGGACATACTGTAGATTGTTGTATCTGTGGTGAGAGATAGAGCAGGCACCCCATTACCAGTTTTAGCAGTGGAGCCAGGTAAGGCATGTTCAGAGAGTACACTCACTTTAATCTGAGAGATACGATCGGTTTTAAAGATAAAATACTATTCCCTCCTATCAGGCATAATCTCAAAGTTGTTTTGAACCAGGGACCATCAGTGGCGCTGGAGTGGTTAGCACTCTTGCCTCACGACAAGTGTCCCAGGTTAGCTGTCCAGGTCAGGTGGGTGGGTCTTTCTGTCTGGGGTTTGCATGTTCTGCCCATGCCTGGGTTTCCTCTGGGCACTGCTGTTTCCCCTGTTTTGAATAGTAGACTAATTCTCCAGCTTGGTAATCAGTGGACAAATGTACCTAATGTGGACATGATTGTACACAAATCCCCCAAAAAGTCAATACAAGCAGGCCCTATCATCATGTATAAGTTAGCCTTCATATAAATGCAACTTAACACTGGATGAAGCCATGGTCACCAGAGCCAATATTTATCTATCAAAACATCTTTTAAATTGGTCTACTTCCTAATTACGAGTTTCAATTATAAACTTTGGACTCTCCCATTTCCTCTTGCCACGTCTCATTTGCATCAAGCCAAATCTGAGTTTGTTTGTTGAAGTGTAAACAAAACATTTAGGAGTCATTTGACCTGGTGTGGGGACAAGTAATCAGTGGGTGACCTCAGGCATCAGTGGCTCTCCTTACGGCCACAGACGCAGGGCCAAGGGAGAAAGTCACTAAAGGCACGTACGCTCAGCCCCCCAGCCAATACACATCGGCATCGCAACAAGGTACTATTCATTTTTATTCAAATTCATGCTTACACAATACTAAGCGCTTTTGTCTGTGAAAGGTGCTATATAAATAAAGCACTTCTTCTTCTAGTCCTAGTAGAATGATATATTTTTTTGCTGATTATGGTTAAACTAGACCTGGTTTGGGAGTAGGTCGTCGGACTAAAACTACGGCTATAATCTCCAGAGATCTTGCTGATTTATGGAAATTGAACAGGGCTAATCGGGGCTAAAAATATCTGAACTTCTCTTTGGATTCACTGCTAAAGGAGGCGGGACTGGCCTTTGAGGGCAATCACATGAATACGAGGTCGACCGTAAAAGTTTTGGATCTGGCTGACTAAACAAAATTGATATTGACCAATATGAGACCAAACCAAAAATAAATTGAAAAAACTGTCAAAATGCAAATTTCTAGTCTATTATATTTCTAGTTTATTGCTAATTTCTCTGCCAATCCACATGAAACAAAAACTGTCACAAAGTTCAATGTCTACTCTGTCAGCAGCACATATGAACTAAAGTCTAATTATTTTCTCATAAAAGTGGTGACAAAATGAAATAATTAAACTAATAAAACATCCTAATGTTTGGTAATGCAATATGCCAAAGGTGTCACAAGCTTTGATCCTGAATTATTTATAAATGCAAAGACCGGGAGAAAATCAATTATCGTCTCCATATCTGGTCCTGGTGAAATATTAGCTGTGGGTAAACTACTACGGCCCACGTATGCGTCTTAATGTATATTCCATTAAAAATTTACACTGTCGGCCCGGAGCGGCTGAAAGTGTGTCAAGTACGTCTGCGGAGGTTATCGGGTCCAGTCTGGGTCCGCAAGCCGGGGACGGCCCCGTTGGCGGCAGGGGTCACGGGGGTGCAGTGACCTCCAGCCTGGACGATACGCGAACCCCCTCCACGGAGCGGGATGAAGTCAGATTGTCTAATCCGAGGAAAACAAAAGTGCTGTCAGTCAGGGCGGACAAATGACCAGAGCTGGGGAGGCACACCTATGGGATGCTATTGATGGTGGAGAGATGCTACGGCTATTACGCTAGTGCTAATGGTCTCTAAGTGTTCGCAGCTCGCAATGTATTTCGGTAGCGGTCCATTAACCATTTAGGCAGATACGCTCATTACAGCCTTATGCCGTATGTAAGTGCTTTTCACAACTGTTTAAGTGTCAGATTACAATCAATAGGCGGGCTTTAAGACAGTAACTGCATAAGGGACGCGGCTGTATAGGAAATGTGCTTACTGTATACTGTATATCAGTCGGGTGTTGACAAAAGAAGACACCAAGGAGGCATGTGTTGGCAATTCAAATGGATTAGAGAAAAATAAATCTTCTTATTTATTAATAATCCTTCTCACGTGTGGATAGAGCTGATCATTCACACTGTTGACCACTTTGTTGAAATGCTCACATGCATGATTAATACTCCCCGGATTTGCTTGTTGTCACTGGCTGTTGTTGTACTAAATCACATTATAATCTAGGAATTAAGTGGAGACACTACAGAGAAAACTTTTCATATACTTTCACCAGGAAGAACTACTGTATATAGGAAATTGTGACATCAATGACCATTTTGTCGAAAGGCATTTTTCATTCACCAATAACTAGTTATCCAAAATTCCCTCTGAGCAAATGTTGACAACTAATACATCAACAAAATAAAACCATCAATTTAAACCTGACTCAATCCATTATTTAGATTGCATTGCCACAAATAAAGGCAATTTTGGTCATTTTTATACATAAAATGCCTTATTGATATGCCATTGTAATACAGTATAAGTATTCTATTTGTTAACTATAAACAGTAAAGCAATAATAATGTACTCTTCTGTGCATTATTCTTGGTTGATTGATTGGCGTGAGCGTGACATACAAAGCATCATGGGTCTATGGCTTTGACCTATTAGGCTGAAGGTAAACAGCAGTGCAGTTTGGTCCCTGACACATGCCACAGTAAATCCCCTCACAGACTGTGTGTACATGCTCCATATACTGTACAGTTGGCCAACATTACATATTGTTTACCTACTGGCCACATTTGTTTGTTACTGAGCTGCAGATAAGCACCGAGGCGTAAGCATCACTACGAATGAGATCATCGTCTGTCAACAGCGTTAAGACAACGCTAGGAATGCTGGGAAATATGGATACATCATTTAACTGGATGGATGCTCTGGCTTAGGTTTACAGCAGCGTCCAAACTTTCTCCATCGAGGGCTGCATATTAAAGTGCATACGGCATGGAGGGCCATAGAACGGTGGTCAGTGCAGTCAAACATTCAATTGGGTTCATTTAAGAGTGGTTTGCACCTTTAGCAATCTGGAACCTTATTTCAAGCTCTGACTCGTGATAATAAAGCAGTTTTTGAGGTTTTAATTGTGTAGAATTTTTAAACTTGCAGAAAAAGTTTCATCTATGTATGGTGATGTGTGCCATTCAATAAGAAGCTTGTGGGCCACCAAAAATTGGTCTGAGGGCTGCATTTGACCCCCGGGCCGCACTTTGAGCACCCCAGATTTACAGAGTTTGACATTTTCTGAGATGTTTATGATAATGGACAAAGGATGAAGGAACATAACTATCACCTTGCTGTGCATAAGGGCCGATGAGTGAGTCCTTGTTCTATCCTTGGAATATGGAATTCTCCCTCTTCCTATCAGGGGCATGTCTAATAGGCCACTCCACATGCAGCCCCTTTCAGAAGGGCTGAACTTTGCAAGATTAAGTCAGTTTAAGTGTTGGCCATTTCGTGTCTCATCCAAAAAGCAAAACGTCCAACTCTTCAACTGAGACTGAGAGCTTATACCAGGGGTGCCCAAAGTGCGGCCCAGGGGCAAAATGTGGCCCTCAGACCAATTTTTGGTGGCCCACAAGCTTCTTGTTGAATGGCACACGTCACCATATGTAGATGATACTTTTTCTGCAAGTTTAAAAATTCTACACAATTAAAACCTCAAAAACTATAATTTTATTATGAGTCAGAGCTTGAAATATGTTTCCAGATTGTTAGAGGTGCAAACCTCTCTTAAATGAACCCAATTGAATGTTTGACTGCACTGACGACCGGTCCATGGCTCTCCATGCGGTATGCACTTCAATATGCTACCTTCTGGCTTACACAAACATCTACAAGATAAATTCAAGTTGAATTATAATTTGACACCAAACTATATCAAATATGGGGAAATTGTCATGTATACACTTTTACCAGATTGAGTAAATGTACAAACTTTTGGTTTAGTTGTGGTACAGTGGCGCAGTACTGTAGCTAGCACTCATGCTTTACAGTAAGACATACTGAATACTTGCCTTAAAATGTATTTTGTAACGTTACTTTGTCTAATCAGAGTATTGTATTCTTAGAATATTTGACATCAAATTAGATTATGTTTCTGTATAAATGCACTGTATGATGAAAAACCTGTACTAATTGCGTCTATAAATACAGCGTATGATTAATACATGGGATATATGTTTGTTGCCGCCTGTTATGAAATTATTTTTCACTAATTAGGAAGGCAATTAAGCACACCTCAAATGCACACCAGGAGCGCAGACCATTAATCCTTTCCCTAGTCATCTTGATCCTTTCTCTCTTGATGTCATGCATTATGAAGCGTAAATGTAATGATTGAGTACCAAAGTATATTCCTTTGATTTTAGAAAATTAACTGTATTCTAAATACTCTCAAATAACATAGTAACTGTACCAAAATGTGTACTGCATCTATGAAATTTGAGAATTAGTATAAAATATGAATGAGGATATGAATGTGAAATATTCTGCATCGCTGGTGTCAAACTACAATTAAAGCTTATCACTGGCATTCAAACTCTAATAATTACAAAAACATGAAATCCTGTCCCACTTGAATTCCGATAAGCTTCAGTATGGAAGTGGAGAGAGATGCCCAGAGCTGTGATGGCCCAGCTCCTGACCACATTCCAGGAGTATGAGGTGACGGCGGGTTGACTGCCCCAAGAGGGATCCTTTTGATACTGCCCCCTATCTTTCAGCCGATCAATATGTAGCGCCACGCTGATAAAACAACGTGGCCCACATCAAAGCGTCCTGTCACGAGGGGGGGACGTTATGAAATGTCAATTATTAATGGAGGCGAGAGGGGTCGTCTTTCAAGTGGGGGAGAATTTAGATAATAGGAATCAAACAAAAATCCACGCATAATAACCTGGAGATATCGTGCCAGGAAGTTCATTTGTTTGGTTTGGAAACGGTCCGTTCACACATCAGATGTAACTGGCCTCAATATAAAATTCCGACTACATCCTCGCAGCTGCTGCAAACATGCACTTTTCACCCTCAACTCTCCGTAACCCCAACACCTGTCCAACCCAAAAACGAAACCACCTTGTCTATTCCAAAGCTCCCAGGCTCAAAATCAATGCGATCCCCATATAGGCTTTGTCCTTTCATGTCTATATCCAGGTAGTTTTTCTTCTTCTTCTTTGTTTTGGCTTTGTGTTGATCCAACTTGTCAGACGCAATGATTTATTGATCGCAATGTCTGTAATAATCAGTATGAGACTCGCATTGCACCCACGACCTTCCCACTGTTTGCTTTTTCTTCTTCTATGTAAAGCCTTGTTACAGCGCAGTATGTAAAATATTAATGCTCAAGACGTATGGATTGTCATGAATTTTTTATGTCTGAAAAGGCGAGGAATGGTGTAGTATGCCGCCAATAGCTTGATAAGAGAGATGTCTTCCTCCTGCGCTGCTTGCAGGCCTCCACCGCTTTGCCCACAGGCCCAGACGAGAGATGCAGTCACTAATTGAGTTGCGAGTGTATTCCGGGGTCATTTTTACCCGCGAAGAAGAAACAATATTGATTCCTAAGGCCAGACAAATGTGCTGTGAAGTTTTCTCTGGACTCCCACCTGAGTAGCCTGTACCCCCCACCAGCATTGCTCCGCTGCTGGCACAGTCAGAGAATCCAGGGTCAGCTTTGTTTATATCGATCACTTTTAACGAAGATTACTTCATGAACTTCTTACCCTTTACCGTTGAATATTTAAATATGATTGCAGGCATATAAAGTGTGTGCATGAAGTCAAACTGAAATGGATTGCCAGATAGCATCAACCTTCGGAGAAAAATACTTCACAACTGACAAACATAATGGAAATCACACCATGTGAGCGAGATCTAGCTAAGTTAGGTTAAGGTCAGTGCCCAAGCTTGTCCAAGCTTGACTTAAAAAAAAATATATAAATATATTATATATTACCCTTACCAGTATGTGTGCACTGCCACTATCTCTGTATTGCCTGTAATACATGTTCGCTAAAGATAAGACAAGATAATACTTTATTGATCTCAAAATGGAGAAATTCATTAAAGCTTTTAGTCAGGAGTTCACCATGGTTGAAAAGATTACAATTTGTCATCTGTGCCAGTGCTAATTTCATTGACTAAAACATGTTGCCATGATTTCAGGTAAGTAAACATTTGCAAACTAAAATCAGACTAAAACCAAATTAAAGGTTGCCCTGGCCCTGTTTTTGGAGGGCAGCACCTTCGAATCATTTGAAAAACTGAAAAGGGAATTTAATCTAGAAAATTAAGATTTGTTTAGATACCTCCAGGTTCGCTATTATCATAACACTGTTCTAAAAGGTACCTCCTACTTTAATATTGATCTAATCCAGGTTTTTACAGATGCTTACAAATGTCCTCCCACCAAAACTGTGTCTAAACTCTATAAAGGTTTACAAAAACAAATGTGTAACGATACATTATACGTGAAATCCAAATAGGAAACAGAATTGAATGTTGATTTATCAGAGAGTGATTGGCTTTTGATGTGCAACACACAACAAACATCTAATTCCAAAAGGTGGAGGGAATTTGGGTGGAAATGTCTAATTAGATTCTTTATTACACCTCACATCACTAACAAATTTCAGGGGCACCAGCGGCAGTGTTGGAGACAGTGTGGTCACCCAATAGCCAATCAATCAACTCACATCTTCTGGACTAAAATTATCGTCATTTTGGGACAATGTATTTAAGTGTACGGATGATATCATGGTTTGTGACATCCCCAAGGACCCCGAGATTTACCTGCTGGGTCTGCTACCCAAGGACTTGTTCCCAAAAAAAGACTTCTGATTGCTACTAAGAGGGCAATAACAAGAAACTGGCTTAATGGGTTTTCTTTTTTTTTTTTTCTTCTTCTTTTTTTTGTTTAAGCTACTATTTCCTTTGTATTTTTGTGTTCAAAATTTAAAAACAACAACATAAAAAGTTATGAAAAAAAATAAAAAAATAAAGGTAGTTCACAATGACTAAAATCTCCAGATATTTTTGTCAACTTTAAAAGAAGAGACCACATATGTGAACTTCAGTGACAGCTTGAAAGAGCCTCATATCATTTAAATTCACTGAAAAAAGAACAGGTCTGTGCTTTGTTCATGTGGGAGAAGCTCCATGAAGCAGAGAATATCATTATGTTTATATGATAAAATAAATATAAACTACATTTATATGGAATTGTCATAGACTAAAACTACACTAAAGATAAAAAAAAATACTTCATTACTAACTCTTGACTAAAACTGAATAACATTTTCATCAAAAGACTAAGACTAAATCAATATACATTGTCAAAATTAACACCGATCTGTACTGGGGATGTTTTCCCTCATACCACAACAGCCTTTGTCTAACAGCAAGTGAGTGAGACAAAGTGAGAGTCCAGCCGGCTGAGCTAGAGCTTTAAGCTACTGACAAAGCTTCAAATAAACTTCAAAAACAAACCAAGATGACAGATCAAAAACGGTTTTGGGATAATCTGCAGCCAAAATGGCAGTGGGAGAAGAATGTCTATACAACCACTATGTGATGAATTGATTTTAAAAACAAAGCAAAAAGAGCCTGTTCATTCGGGTCAGACAATGCTAAAGGGTGTGTTAAGCTTTGTTCTGTATATTAATTATTCCATTGGGACTTTTAGCAATTACAGTAAAGACTTGCAAAGCACCCTGCATGTATATCTCAGCGGGGGTCTGCTCTCCTCCTATCCTCCCTCTTTTGACGGGCTAATGTGCTGAGTGTGGAATTGCGCGGCTCTCAGCGGGGAGCTCCTGGCCACCTGCAGCCCCGGACAGCTCAGGAATAATGACACAGGCCTTAACAAAAGCACTCTCTCCGAGGTCAAGCTGGGATGGCCCTCTCTGTCAGCTGCACACAGGAGGAGGACAGGGGAATCCCGGGGAGAGGGGCTCCTCCGTCATCACCTCAGTAACAGCGCAACAGGACGGACACGCTGGAGCTGATGACAACAGGGGAATGTGGGCATGTCAAGGAGTCACGCGGAGATATTCAATGGCTAAAGTTAAGTTGAGAAGATCTATTAGGCATTAGTGAGTTGTAATGGCTATAATGCATGATTACAACATGACAAGAAAGATTACTACTCCTTCATTTAGGGTAAAGCGTTTCCTCAAATGAGTAGATTGTTTAAAAGACTGATGCATGTTCAGATTAGTGATAACAAGCTCCCGAGGCTGTGAATGTTCTTAGCAAGACTTTATGTTTCCACAAACAGTTGGGTCTCTTGGATTCGTTACATCGTTCTATAGACAACATCACAGTCTCATGACCTGAGACTGTGATCTAAATCAAATCAGTTGTTGCCTTTAACATTCCAGAGTGACGACAAATGCTTTACTCTTCAGAAAAGCGTTTCAAATACACGACATAACCACGAAAGGCCATTCCTAAAAGATGAGCGTGTCATCTAATATGCATCGAATGTGTCCCCTGGGAGCCCTGTTGGACGGGCCCAGCTTAACCGACATGACCTTCAAGTGCACATGACACATGAGACAAAATATTCACCAAAACATAGTAAACACTGCTATATTGAAGATTGCACATATTTTGTTTTTAGTTGATTTTTTGTCATGTTTTCATCGATCCAAAAGCACAGGAAGCGGCATACGAATAGGTAGAGTTTCCATAACTGATGCAGAAATCAGTGAGTCTGAGTTGTATGGAACTACTGTATTTGTATAGGTTGAATTCACGGTATAGATTACTATTTCAATTGGAGGGCAGAGAGAAACAGGTTTTCTCTGATCATTATTTGACAGTGATTGGATTCACAAACCTGCCATATTATTCTTATGGCTGAAAGTCCTTTCTACTGGGCAACATCATGCACATGTTTTTGAATATTGTCACCACTTTTGGACATCTTTGAGAAAATGATTAGCTTTAGTTCATATGAGCTGACAGAGAAGACATTGGACTTTGTGGCAGTTTTGTCATGGTGGCAGAAATGACAGATAAATTAGTAAAAAATCTGCATTTTGATGTCAGGTGAGTGCAACCTATATGTCACTGCCATTCTAGAACATAAGAAAATCAACTTTGTTTATTTTTTAATCTTTATTTAATCAGGATAAAAAACCATTGAGATTAAAAATCTCTTTTTCAAAAGTCAGGGGCTTCTTCGTAAAATGACCACTTCACTAATGCAAAGCTGATTAAAAAATACTTCCACAGGCATTTTCTGGTCACATATAGTAAGAATAAGAGAAACGTCAAAGCCTGTCACATGCAGACGGCCTGTTGTCCAGTGGCCCAGTGCCAGTTAGTCCTGGTAAACACTGGGCAGATAAACGGCAGCGCAGAGAGAATGATGTCATCATGTCTCCTGGCTGGCAGTGCGGGACTATCAAGGCAACATCACTACTATTAACGGAGCAGTCTGACTGAAATGGCCCATTTGAAAGACAACGACAGACCGCAAAGTACCTTAATATAGGCTCTGTGAGGAAGAAGCGCGGCTCTAAGTATCCATCATTTCAGTCAAATTACCTCAAAATGTCCTGTCTCCAGCTCATACGTAACTCTATCCGTGTGTGATAAAACATAAGATTTGGACTGAAAGTGGGCGAGGGCGTTCCCTGCAGTGAGATCATGCATGTTTTTTAACTTGACCCACCTTAGAGGGCGCTAATGACAGAGATGTGGTCTGACATGCATGAATAAGCTCTGCTATTATCAGGCTTCAATTTGAAACTAAATAAGTCATAAAGCCCGAATCTAATGACCCATTGAAAAGTCTAGATAGATCACCTCAAAGGCCCCAGGGAGGTTGTTTTTTTCTCATATGTGTGCAGTCCTGGCGATGACCCGCCATCAGCCGCTCCTCAGCTGTACCTGCTTTAATCCTGCTCTTTTCACACTGCCCTGACATTCTGCACCTCCATTGTGACACTGGTCCTGGCTTTATAATGGTTTCAGTGGCAGTTAACCGGACTCTTCACACGTCAGTGTTGTGTCCACACCTAAAGACCAAACAGACAGCACCTTAACAACACCATGGCTCTATAATGTTTAGTTATTCTCAGCCTAAAATACTGCTACGATAAATAGACTTGCCTATCTAATGATCTTAAGTAAATATGTGTTGATGCTCTGTGTGCATTGGTTACACAATGTCTTATTTTCCAACAGATCATTTTAGATAGTCATAGTACTGGATTTAATTTAGACTAGACTTTTTTTTTACCTTGCTCCAGTGCTAAATAAATAAATGAATACAATAAACATAGAATGAAATGTTTTAAAATTGTTAATTTACATGAGCTAGGAGTCATTTTACTAACGCTAACACTTACTGAGTTGCGGTCTGTCTTATTTCAATACTTGGCTAAGGCAGCGGGACACCTCCAGACTGAGTGTAGACACTGATGTCATGACGGGACACCCAGGGGACATACGGCAGACCGATGATGTCATAGTGGTCAAAATTATGCAGATGAGAACAAAGATGGTGCAATCTGACCCCAAAACCATAAGATTTCTGTTTGATCTGAAGTAGAACCAAGGTAAGCAGGGCAGCTGAAAATTCTATAGTGGTAATCATGGTGACTGAATTGAGATTTCTCTGTAACAAAAACAGCCACGAAGTTAAATGTCCTCTCTGTCAGCACATATGAACTAAGGCAAGTATTGGTTTTAGTTTTAGAACCTGCCAGGGGGCTGGATCAGTGGCGGTTTGGAGCAAGTAATGTTTTCAAATAGACCTTACATACTTAAATACACAAAGCAAAAACATGGAGGCAGTTATTATTTCTCTTTGTCAGAGGAATCATTGATCCTGTTCACTCCTTTCAGCCAGTGCACCACTGAACTAAGGTCTAATAATTTTCTCTTAAAGGTCTCAAAAGGAGCTAAAATGTTCAAAAACATTCAGTCATGAGAATAATATGGGATAATATGAATCCAATCACTATTTGCCAAATTTCTTTTTGTAAATTTCTTTCAAATACTGCTTATCTCCAATAGAGTTTGTCAATAATTTGTTTGCATTTTTCTGCTCATATGTGATGAGAGGACAGTTCTTTCTATTTTGGCTGTTGAAAACAATCTGGGGTCAACGAAGGACAGGGTGACACCATGGAAGCCACTCTGACATTTCTCTATTAGAGGGAGACAAAGCACTGTCCAGACTCTGGTATAAGAACGGACAAGGGACCAGACAAGAGGACATGCAAGGAAAGAGACATTGGGACGAACCGCACTTAATGAAACTTCAGCCCCCCATTTTTTCCACAAGTTGTATAGGCACCTGCTCCAACGGAAATAAAATGGCAAATGATTCCCACAACCTACATTTAAGTAAAGAAGTCCAAGAACATGAGCGTGTCTAATCAGTCCTGTATATCTTATTCATTGTACAGAAATAAGAGATTGTTTGTATCATCTGCCTGCTGTACAGTGGATGTGATTGTTTCTCAGACGCTGAAGGTGACCCCGTGTACATACTGTAACTCTAGGATGGTGACGAGCGACACAGAGATGTTCACTTTCAGCAGGTCGGACACTTTGCCTGCATCGCCGTGTTTTGTTTACCTGCTGGCGGTCGGGGTAACAGCAGTGCAGCGTGCCGCCGGTGACCTTGTGAAAAGCGGGAGAAATGAAATATTAATGTGAGAAATCTGACCAGCTGTTTGTTTGTTTTGCTTTTGACAGTGCATCTCTTTTGTCTGCGGACAGCTGAGACCAGAGTGGTGAGGAATCCCGCGTGGCGTAGAGTGAGTTATCTTAGTGGGTAAGCTTAGATTTAGCAAGCAATCTCTTTATAAGTTGATCTTACCCCCATTTACCAGCGACCCCATAATGCACAAGTCAGAGTCAGTTTGTGCATTGAACAAGGCGCTTTAATTGGCACCAATGTTTCTGGAAAATCACTAAAGTGTGAACATTACCATGTGGTTTGATGAATCACATTATCAAGTAACTAAACACTAAACTGTTTTATTTATAACAGCTGTAAGCACAATATACGCAGAAAGGCTACATCAGTGAATCCTTATCCTCGGGCTATGGCTCACTCAAGTCTCACAGTAAAAACAAAAGTTTCAAACAATCGGTGGTGGAAGAAACTCAACAGGCCTGATTCATGAAACATTAGTTAAGGCTGACTTAAGAATATTTTGGCATTCACAAAATGTGTTCTTAGCTGAAAGAGTTCTTCTGGAAGAACAAATCCTATAAGAACAGTCTATCCTATAGGAACAGACTCTTATGCACAGAAAATCTGCAGTTATAGAATATTATGACTGATTATGAAAATGGACCCAAAAATTCTAAGTCTTACACAGCATGAGTAACATTTTTCTAAAAATGATTTCATTAAACCTTTTTTTTTTTTGGTATAGGTGGTATAGAGCAGAGATAGTTACTAAATCAGACTTTCATGGGTGAGAGCTGCTGCTCATTAGTAGCCACTCTGCTCTGGGCAGGTTCAAACATGCCATGATCAGAAGAGAGAACTTTAGACTAAATACACTAGGCTATTTACAATAAGGTTATTCAAATAATAGGAGCATACAAATATGAATTACTTCAAAAAGTTACTCACGTGTACTTGAGTAAATGTAAATGAGTACTGCCTCATGCTCATATATGGAAGTTTAGCGGGTGTGTCTTAACATAATCTATATAATGTAAAGTTGATGATAATGAGGGGAGTGGTGTTCTTAGTGTCACGTTCATGAATTTGGGGAATCTCTCTTTCAGATGAGTTTTGTTTTGGTTTGAACGCTTCCTGAATCAGACATAAGTTTTTCTTAAAGTTGTACTTAAGAAAATAGTTATGAATGAGGCCCAATATTCTTATTTAAGTAAAAGTATAGATACAGGAGTAACAAATGTACTTTTGTAAAAGTATCAATAAAAGCATAAAGGCAGCCATGTTCAAATGTACTGTAAGTAAAAAGTGAATGTATTTGTGCTTATGTATGTGTGTGACTAAATCAGGTCTATTATACCCTTGGTCTGGGCCATAAACTGGTTCTAAATCAGGACAAAACCAGGTGTAAATTAGTTCCAAACAAATCAGGTCTAAACCAGGACTTAACCAGTTCTTAATAAGGTCACCTTACTGCAGCTTAAGATTTATTGACTGTTGGCACTGTTTTAACCGCTGTTCAAAATACTTTTACTTTTTACCAGGAAGTGCTCCTCTTTTTCTTTTACTTGTCAAAAATATAGTTGAGTAGAAAGTACAGAAACATGCTCTGAAAAACAGTGAAGTAAAAAGTGTTCAACATAAAATTCATTAAGTAAAGTAAAAGTGTGTACAATTCTACTTTTTCACGTAAACTTTTTACTAACTTTCCATCACTGTAAACAATAAATTATGCACGCCCATATTTCCTCATAAAGCAGATGGTGTGTTTGGCCCAACAGAAAGCTTTATGTGTCTTAATGATGCATATATTTTCTGCAGACAGTGTGACCTCAGCTTGTGAGGCTGACTTCAACAACCCAACACAGAGCATAAATAAAAGAGATATAGATCATAGAACACTAACCTGATATAGATCATGGCGCAGTAACTTTGATGTGCCGCGTCAGACTGTGTTAGTGTTATTTACCACAGTAGAAAGTACCCTGTTGACCCCGCTGTCCCCTAATGCCTCTGGCTCAGCACACTGGTCAGAAATAGCTGTGTAATGTGCTGGGCAGCTGTATAATGTGTGTACACAAGCTCCGACATGCAAAGGCAGCATTAACAGGTGCCACCATCACACGCTGTTACACAACCAGCTCCATGGCTGACTCCAGATCCCTGGAGAAAGCCCCACCCACTCCTCAGTATTGAATGATGCCTTCCAAAGGCCCATAGGGAACCACAGTCAGGAGTTAATGGTCTGTCAGAGATATGGATTGTGATGTATAGGAGATGAGGTCACCGAGCTAACGCAAAGATGCTCTCACTCAGTGTCACTTATGTAATTGGAACGACAGGTTATCGCACTAACAGAGATTATAATCTTCACTGCGGACAATGCTTTGTGCCCTGTGGACGTACATATTGACAGATGCATAGAACAGATATAGGAGGTGTAACACGAGGCGTGCCCAGGCCAGAGAGGGCAGGTGACTGTTGACCTTGCTAATGACAAGTGCACCAACAGGACAGGGAGCAGGACTGTCCCAATTTGGTACATGATCCTTCACCAACAACACACAAAGGCATCACCAGTTGTCAACCTGGTAATCTTCATAGCTGCACGCCCCGCTATTCTGATGAGCCCACAGCAGCTGTTGGCTTGAAATGCAACCGAATTCACCAGGGAAGAGCCAAAATGGATGCCTATCACATAGCTCCATGCACCACAGGGTGCAGAGGTGGTAAATACTGAGCCACAACGCAGGGTGCCTTTTCCATTAAAGGACATCAAATATTCATTGACCATACGGCACTAAACCAGTGCAGTCCCACAGCACAAGGCTTTGAACATGTTTTATATCTGCAAATACTGCTTCTGAGCACACTCCACATGCTTCATTGACTTCATAGATGCATCGTGACATTCACAGTTGGATGGCTGGAGTTATCTGAGCATTCTGAAGTGTTAACCATGAGCTAATGTCCTGCACTTGATAAACATGACAACAATGACCTCATCCACTGACTTTACTGAGTGAAGCGTCTATCACAGCTCTGATCACATCTTAAATGTGTTTAGTGCTGCTGGTTATAGATGCTAATTGCTTTAGTTGACTAACAGGCCATCTGTAACTGCATTAAGAGCCAGTGCAGTGCAGTCCACTGCATTTCACTGCTTGTCTAGAGATATTTGACTGTGCTTCATCATAAAATAATGTTACTGTATACAGTATATGAGAAATCATCACTTAAACATCTCGTCACAATACGTACTGATCTCATATTGTTTTGTAGGAATTTGCTGTTAGGTTGTTCTGTATTGTTTGTCCATGTTTGTGAAACATAGTCTTTGAATATTTACTCCACACAGAAAGCATGGTGACTGCAGTCTCATAAATGATGTACATTAATAAGCAAATCAACAACACAGACAATGAAGTAGAAGTATATCTGCTGTTAATGTGATGTTTACCTATTTATTCATTCATACTTTCTTATGATTGATCATCTGTGAAACAAAGGCAGTTGATCCTGAATGAAACTTGATTCATTTGTTCAGAATGAATCTATGTCAAGTCATTAATGACATTTTTTTTTTTTTAGAAATTCTGACATTTATTATTATTATTATTATTTTTTTTTAGAAATTCTGAGAAACTTCGACATAAATGAAGGTGCTACAGTTTAGTCAAACAAACAAGCACAGTGTCCCTCATTACAACACTTTACTTCAGGAGTATGCATTTAGGAGCAGTGCAAGGCTGCCCTCTATTGGTCAGATTATATAATGAGGAGCCCAAGGAAGAACAGCCACAGTAAGAATTCAATAGATCAAATTATAAGTGATCAATGCTAATCATTTCCTTTTCCACCTGTCCTGGGCATTTTCTGATCTACAATAAGTCTGTGTAGGTTCTCAGTCGTACAGGGGTTGTCCATCGTAGGTGGACGTAGGTAAAGATACTTCAGTCTTCATCTGTACTCTGAAACCAGTAGGAAGAACTCCTCCTACTGGTTTCTTCTTAAGAGCCCTACGAGCGTGTCAAGTCATCGTTTGCTGACAAAGCTTTTTGGATAAAGAGCAAAACATCCTTCACTTCAACTACAGAGTACAGATGAAGACTGAAGAATCTTTGTCTACGATAATTCACAATAACCCATTTTTTTCCACACTATATGTACTTTTCGGGAGACCACCTGTCCCTCTTTTGGTTGCACTGCATTGCACAACCATTTAGACCTTTGTCCCCCGTACCACTTATGTAGATAAAGTCCCACTTCTGTAATATAGTTAGATTTACATAGAGAATGGCAAATTATTCACCAGTGTTTCTGTGTTTTCTGAGTCATTAAATGAAATGTGCCACAATGAAGTGCCTTGGATAGCGCTCTTGCCTCACAGAAGGGCCCTGGTTCAATTTCCAGAGCTTGCAGGCCTTTCTGTGAGGAGTTTGCATGTTTCCTCCGGCACAACAGGTTAATCCTCCAGCCAGATTATTCAATCTGACCATTAGCCTGGCTTAAGATCTGGAGATGGGCCAAATGCAGAGACAAATTTCCCCTGTACGAAGAATCAGTAAAGTTCCCCTTACCTTATCTAAAATGTTACTGAAAAGCACAGTTGTTTCCAATCTCCAATAAATCCAAATTTGTCTAACTTTTATGCCATGAATTCATTAAAAAAGTATATATGATCCAAAATACATTCAACTGCATGTTTTGATGACATTTTCAGTATTTCTTGTCCTCTTGACACCACCATTTTGCTAAATTGTCAAATTTACTTTAAAATATCCAACTTTTTCTGCGTAATTTTATTAATCAAAGTAATTAAGGCGTTAAGAGTGTTGTAATGGGAATACTTACAATATTGTGCCCTAACGTTCCACAATAGAATATTATTTTTATGTTATTTGGGCCCAAGTATCAAAGGAAACGATTCGATGCTAATCTATAAGCTACTTTCTCATGTCTGTCCCACCGCATCCCACTTTCACTACTATTTGAGGTGGTCACCTGACACCCGCTGTACTACAGTATAGACCTTATGTCTTGTAACTCTCAACATTATTATCTACTCCAGGTCAGAGCAAACATCGGCTTTTCGACTGTTATTACCTAAACAAACAAAATAGCAACAAAAAAGCAGCAATTATAGATCGGCTTTCTTTATGTCAGTGAAAATATTTGGTGTTGTTCATTCTATGTATGGCTCTTTATAGGGAGCCACTTAAAAGAAAAAAGAAAAGCCAAAAATAAAAGATAGAAAACTGAAAGGGCTGATATTTATCCTTACTGATTTTTCTTAGTCACAATTAAATTCAGGCCAAATATATGTCATTCATTTGACACATTTTAAGCTGACAAGGTTTTTTTGCAGTGCGCTCAGGATAAATCTATGTAATATTGACCAAAACAAAAAGATCCAGCTCTTTTCACACTTTAAAAAGCCATTCAAAAGAGCCGATACGGTCACGAACATCACATCACTATAGTCCACAGGCCGGATGGAAGGGCTAGAGTCTAGACCACTCACATGAGGCTGGGACGGTCAGCATAAAGTAGGGATCAAGAACAAACAATTCATGTTTTATCAACTTACGAACAATCATGGGGAAAAGGCAAAAATAAGCACAAAGTCAAGCATGCATTTCATGTGAAAAACATCATGCCCCTGCAGTTATTGTGTTAACAGAAAGGAGCACAACGGAGCACTGATATCAATAGCACACTTGTGACTTTTAAAGGGAGACACTGCAGGCAAAACCTATTTTTGTTCAAGTTTTGAGTCTATTTCCCTGAACATACAGTATATACTTTCACCTGGAAACAAACAAATGGCCTAATCTTTACTGTATGGTGTTTAATTATTGCACTGATACAACAATTCTCCATAGATTATTTTGGGAAATTGCACCTTCAAGGATTGCTTGATTAATTGAGTTTTGAACCCCAAAAAACAAGGCAACATTTTTACAGATTTATTCACTTATAACCAGTGTTGGGGAGAATACTTTGAACTTGCATATAGTAGTTACAGAATACTTAAAATGTATTTTGTAACATTATTCTGTTACATTGTCTAATCAGAGTATTGTATACAGAATACTTAAAATATTTTCACATTGTTTTGTATTATATTTATGTATAAATGCAGTGTATGACGAAAACCATGTATTGATTTTCTTTTTATTATGAATATGAACGTATGTATGCTTAAAAACATGGGCTATATTATTGAGTACCACACAATGTATTCCTTTGATTTTAGGAAATAACTATTCTAAATACCCTCAAACAAAAGTGTAACTGTACCTAAATACAGTTTCTCAATAAGTACATATTTTACCACAAGTCTTAGGACAGGATCACACAGGATCACATGTACTACTTTACTACCCAACACTGCTAGTAACTAGCTTACTCTAAAACTAAAAGAGATATCCAAAATCCCCTTGGATCAAACCTTTGTATCTAATATGTCAACAAAATGAAATCATAAAATTAAGCCTGGCTCTCTCGATTATTCAGATTCCATTGCTGCAAATATGGGCCATGGCAATTTTGTCCATTTTTGCACACAAAATACCATGATTTTATAAGGAAACATAAAATGACGGAAAACTTGCAATACATTTTATTCTCATATTTAAGTCAGTAATATACAGCAAAAGTTTCAAATTGATATCTCTAAATTTTAACTTTTTCCCTATTCACCTGCAGAGTCTCGCCTTGAAGATGCGACAGTTCTGCGCGTGGACACAAGAGGGCGCCATCAGTCGCTCAATCCGGAGACCAGCGGCTGCTTTGCGCCTCGCTCCCTGAAACTGCCTGGGTGAATGAACCTCTGAACTGAATTATCCTTCATTGAGAAAACACACACACTCCTGGAAGTCGTTTAGGATCCAAATGACTTCCATTTTGTCAAAGGCCTGATCTTAGTCATAGTAAAAACGCAAGAACAATTATGATTCACCGAAATACATCCCTCTGCGCGATTCTATGTCTTCAGTCATGCACAGGAATGCACAGGGCTTGAACACATCACTCCCCTATGACTGATGCGGTTGTCATCTGGCCTGGAGATGACAGGATGCAGGAAAAAACAACAAATAAAAGTGGAAATCTGGCCCCTCACACACATGAGCTTAGGAGCCGAGGGAGCAGAGGCAGCGGTGCTTTGCGTGCCTGCACATAATTACCTCGTGTCTGCAGAGAGCGGTATCCACCAGGCAGGGAGTCCAAGCACAAATGAGCTCATAGCTACCTATAGTGATGGAGGGCCACGGGGCATACAGGCCACGCAGTGTGAAATATGACCAGGTTCACCGTGTTTTATGATGTGTAAATAATGTTAGCGGGATCGTGTTGGGATTAAGTCATCTCCCAATCCCGTCCGTAATGTTTATTCTGTTGTTTTATTAGATTTATGTCTCCAGATAATACACGGTGATTCTGTAAGCACTGTGGAGAACTGTTCTGTGGTTCAAAACCTGGTCAGATCGTATTATGTCACACATGGACGTTCTTATTTTATGAAATGCAGGTCACTTTCCAATTTAGGATTGGAGTGGATTTATAGATGTGTAAGAGAAGACAAAAGAAACTGGCAGCAACCTTCTCCTCCAGGCAGACTTATCATACCCAGGGTGACCAGACGTCCCAGTTTACCCGGGACAGTCCCAGTTGTGAGTCCTCTGTCCCATTTCCCTGCATGTGAATTTATCTGAAACCATTCATTTGTCCCAGTTTTACACAACCTCTGTCCCAGTTGTGCCAGTTTTTCATCCGGGGCCATGTCCAAATCCGCATATTTACTTGATACTTTATGACTTTTGACCCCGACAAAAAATGTGACGAAAAAATGCACAAAGAAAAATGACCAAATAAATAAGAAATACGGGGGAAATGACGGGGGAAAAAGGCAATAAAAATGTGAGAAAAACTATGAAAAAACATGAAAACAAAAAAAAGGTGAAAAATTACAACAACAAAAGAAATAATCACATTTTTGTCCCAGTTTTTAATCTGGTGACCCTAATCATACCGTATACGGAAATTATCATTCAAAGTTTGTTTACTTGCAATTATTGCATCAAAAATATTGTAAAAATATTTTATTTTAAGATCTGAACACATTAAATTTACTTAGAGTTGTGTTTCGCTTCTAAAAAGTCCTAGGTTATTGTATTTTAACTTACTACTGCACATGACTTCATTCTAAATTTTTTAGTTGGGATATTGTCTTGTCTGTAGTAAAAAAAGATAGATCCCTGATGGTACTCCTACTTTCTTCTATACAGCTTAACAATTAATTATTAGTATTTCATTCAATCGATTAAGCCGACAATAGCAGTGCTCTATAGACTGACTAAAAACATGTACAATAGCCCAGGATGAATGAGAGTGTGGGACGACAGAAGCAAATTGGCCCATGGCTACGATCCGGAGTGGCGTGTTTACATGCCTGGTTCTCAAGTTGTTGCACTGTCCCAACCAAATGAACAAATCAGTAAAACCCATAAAATGAACCTAAATCCAATGCATGAAAACTTGTATAGACATGATTTCAGATGTTGAATTGACTAAAGAAAATCATGTGCATATGGTATAATGTCAGACAAATGTCCACAGCTTCATCATACTGTACCAGGAGACTAATCCTTCCTTTTGCAGAGGTCCTTACATCAAACACAATTTTTCACAGACCAGACTTACATGTTTATTTATCCTGGACTGTCTAAATGATCGTTATGACAGTGAAAAACTAGGGCCATTACGGCAGAGTCAATCCCCAAACAGTCCCTTCATACAGCACATACATCCAGCAGAACCTACACACGGCTCAAGTCAAGGCTGCCTCAGTGCAAGAAGGCTTAGACACATTATACAGTGAAGAAAGTAAGTATTTGAACACTCTGCTATTTTGCAAGTTCTCCCACTTAGAAATCATGGAGGGGTCTGAAATTGGTAGGTGCATGTCCACTGTGTGAGAGATAATCTAAAAAGAAAAATCCAGAAATCACAATCTATGATTTTTTAACAATTTATTCGTGTGATACAGCTGAAAATGAGTATTTGAACACCAACGTTAATATTTGGTAGAGTAGCCTTTGTTTGCAATTACAGAAGTCAAACGTTTCCTGTAGTTCTTCACCAGGTTTGCACAGACTGCAGGAGGGATTTTGGCCCACTCCTCCACACAGATCTTCTCTAGATCAGTCAGTTTTCTGGGCTGTCGCTGAGAAACACAGAGTTTCAGCTCCCTCCAAAGATTTTCTATTGGCTAGGCCACTCGAGAACCTTGATATGCTTCTTACGAAGCCACTCCTTGTTTTTCCTGGCTGTGTGCTTTGGGTCATTGTCATGTTGGAAGATCCAGCCACGACCCATCTTCAATGCTCTGACTGAGGGAAGGAGGTTTTTGTTCATCCTCTCCTTAATACGGTGCAGTCGTCCTGTCCCCTGTGCAGAAAAACAGCCCCAGAGCATGA
>OMNZ01074708.1:0-10004 GCA_900303255.1 Lesueurigobius sanzi
GTTCTGGACTGATTCCTCACCTTTCTTAGCATCATTGATACCCCACGAGGTGAGTTCTTGTGTGGAGCCCTAGTCCGAGGGACATTGACAGTCATCATTAGCCTCTTCTATTTACTGACAATTGCTTCAACAGTTGTCCTTTTTTCACCAGGCTGTTTGGCAATTGCCCCGTAGCCCTTTACAGCTTTGTGAAGGTCTACAATTTTGTTTCTGGTGTCTTTTGACAGCTCTTAAGCCATGTTGGTAGTTAGACTTTTGACTGATTGTGGGGTTCACAGGTGTCTTTATGAAAGCTAAGAACCTCAAACAGGTGCTACTAAATTAGAATCATGAGCAGACTGTAGTTGGACTATTTAAAAGCAGAATAACAGGTCTTTGAGGGTCAGAATTCTAGCTGATAGACAGGTGTTCAAATACTTCTTTTCAGCTGTATCACACAAATAAATTGTTAAAAAATCATAGATTGTGATTTCTGGATTTTTCTTTTTAGATTATCTCTCACACAGTGGACATGCACCTACCATGAAAATTTCAGACCCCTCCATGATGTCTAAGTGGGAGAACTTGCAAAATAGCAGGGTGTTCAAATACTTACTTTCTTCACTGTATTTATGTTATTTGTTTATTATTTGTGCTCTTTTTGCGTGTATCCCCTGGCATTCTTTCATTTCTAGTTATTATTCACAAGTTCGACTGACAAGATTTTTTACTGAACTAAGTTATTCAAATTCAGATTTCATGTATATAATTTGTTAATTCAAGCACAAGTGAGGGCCTTTTCACCGGCAATAAAATTATATTATTCTCATTACTGCTTTCTTTTTCCTTGACAAAAGTCTGTATGACTTTATAATTGGTCAAATTGAAACTTTGAAGCTTCTAAATGAAGTGGAACTGAAGTTGTTTGGTGCATATTGCACGTGGGGCTGCTCTCCGGTGTAACACAAACCCATGACGCCTGCATCGATGCTGACTTTGCTGTGGAGGAGCTTATCAGCCACTTCTCCTCACTGCTCGGCCGTTTCGGACAGACCTTCCCTTCGCGGGCACGCGCAAATCAAGTGTTAGTGCTGAGGAAAAGGGAGGAGGAAGCGGTTTCGGAAAGGCCCTGGGGCTGATCTGAACCAGCGCTGGCCGCTGGAAATAAGCACGTAACTTTGGCACAACTACCAGTTTAGTTTTGTGTCTTTTTGCTGCTCTTGCTCATCGTATTTTCTTTGTTAATAACAGTTGTGGACCGTCGAAGTACAGTCCTACATTTTACTAATGTTTAGCTAACCATGAAAATGAGCCACGCTGTCTGCTGCAGCGGCATGGCCCAGGCTGACAACAGCCTGCAGCCCCGCACTGTGTGGACGTCTCCTCCAACTCGGGCCAAATGGCAAAATCTGACAACTTTAGTCAGTAGGGGAGGCGGGCCAACGAGCCCAATGTCCTTCAAGAAAATCAACCAATGGGCCACTTTGTGCCTTCGTTACCATCGCAGTCAATGAAAATTAAATACTTTTTTTTTTTTGTATGACAGACCTGGGCCAGCCCAAATATGTGCGTCGGGAAATGCCCGCTACGCCAGATGGCCAGTCCAGCCCTGTCGTTATTGTGATATTTATTTCTTATATCATGGTATTGATTTTAGGTCATATCGCCCTGCCCTATTCCAGTTCATGGATGGATTCTCTTTTTTAACAAAAATAGCTTATTTTACTCCGTGCTCAAACCATTTATTTTCTTTTGCTAAAATCTTAACTTCACGCTCCTTAAATGAGCGATTGGTGGCTTTGAGCCGACTGAGGTCCACTAGAACTTTCTCTGCAGTGTTGACAAAGCCTTTTATGAAGTAGTTGTTCCGTCTCTCCGATACGAAAGAAGCTATTTTTGTTAAAAAATAAAAAAGCCCTTTGTGTTTTCAGTGCTTCTGCATCACATGAATTTCTCCACTGTGAGATCAGCAAAGTCATATCTTACAAGCTGGTGAAGAGTCTTGCTCAAGGACACAACAGCCGCGGCATCCATACTACTTATCCACCTGAGCAACTGCTTCTGGATAAACACCTCGCATGGAAAGGCCCTCATTTAATCCGCTCCCATGTTTACTTCCAGACACAGCTCATGAATCAGCACAAAAAAATGCGATTCGGACATGTTGAGAAATGCTCCGGGATTGGATTGTCCACTTTGTCTTGTCCGGGGGCATTTGCAGAAACCCACTCCAGTTCCTTCTTCATAAAACTGATCACATCCCTCTCTCTCGTGCTCTCCCCCTCTCGCTCTCTCAGACACTGGCCGGCTCTCATCACTTACACAGATTGCTTGTTTTGCCAACTCCCTTCTGACAATGTCACCGAGCCGCCGTAATATTGATGGCGAAATTATTCTATTTATTAGTTAATCTTTTTGCCAGTGTGTGCCTCAGCGAGCGGGTGGAAGGGCCGGCACAGTGAACCGTGTAAGCGCTAAGCGAGGATGACACGCGGCCAGATGAAAGCCGTGTCATTCATTTTGGGTCGCCGACAGACAGAGTATGCTAATGTCCGTGGCGTCGTTAGCTTTAGCGGCGGCGAGGACAGCGGGCCCCGGAAGCGCTGGCCCGCGGGGACCGATGGGGGGATTTAAGGCGCTGCTGTTTCAGATTAGTTATGACAGACTCGCAAATGTAGCACTGCATGCAAACAAAATTGGCTATTTTACCGTGTGCATGGGTGATATTATGTTTACAAGGTACATTTGGGTCAAATTTGTTGGTTATATATTATATGGACTATGAAACTATGCATTTTTCTAACATGTTATTTCCCAAATGACTATCCCAGTGCATATATCGTGGGAAAAGAGTGTGGAAATTTGCTTTTGTTAACCAGGAACATGGCATCTTTTCTTTTTTTGGTCTAATGCAGGGGTGTCCAAAGTGCGGGCCGTGGGCCAAATGCGGCCCTCAGACCAATTTTTGGCGGTCCACAAACTTCTTGTTGAATTGGCACACATCACCAGAGATGATACTTTTTCTGCAAGTTTAACGATTCTACACAATTAAAACCTAAAAAAAACCCCAAAAAGGACGGGTCGAATCCTGGATAAAACTAGTTCTAAAACAGGACTAAAAGTAGGTCTTAACCAGGATTAAACAAGGTCTAAACCGGGACTCAACTACGATTAAACCAGGACTAAACAAAGCTTTATCCTGGACTAAATCAGGACCAATAAAGAACTAAATACAGTATGGTCTAATCGAAGAATAAACCAGAACTGATCCAGGTCTAAACCAGGTTTATTCCAGGACTAAACCTACCCTAACCCAGTCTAGTCTAAACCAGGTAAGAACAGGTCTAAACTAGGGTTAAAACAAGGACCACATCAGGTCTAATCCTGGATTAAAGTAGGTCCAAACCAGTGCTAAAATGGGACTAAAATGAGGCCAAAACCTAGATTAAACCAGGTCTAAAGTAGGACTACACTGACTAAACCAGGACTAAATCGAGACAAATCATGAACTAAATATGATCCAATTTAAGAATAAGCCAGGACAGATCCAGGTCTTTGGCCCTCCTTGGAAAAAGTTTGGATGCCCATGGTCCAATGTATTTTTTGCATCGTTTCTGATCAAATAAATACTATTCAAATTCCGTAAGAAGCCAGTCAACTCGTCATCTTAGACCCAATTTCCTCAAACGTTAGGCATTTTGATTAAAAATACTAAAAATATACCACAATGAAACAACTGCCTTACTACTTTTTTTTTCTTGTGTAAAAACCTGGTTTCTGTGTGCTGCGTCATATTTGCTCAGATAAGATTTGAGCAAGAATTTATTGATTTTACAATGGAGAAATTTGTTACAGTTACATTTTGTGAAAAAATGTATAAAAGCAACTGTTCACCTCACTTCAGGCCAATTTTGTTACAGGGTAAAGTTTTAAGATTGATAAAATGTATTTTTGCCTTTTTATACCAACATTAGCTACATTTCTAGATAGAAATATCCACCATCGATGTAGATGCTGCTGTTTACAATAAAATGGAATAAATAATGAAACAAAATTAAATAAGAGCAATTATAGGGTGAAATGCAGGCAATAACATTGATTTGACCATGTTATATCCCAAATGACTAATATTTATTCACACTTAGCTGCTTGCTGTTTATAATGATGTGAAATTAAGTAAAAAGAATATATATAGCGGTGAGGACAGCGGCCCCCAAGTGTTGGCCCGCAGGGACCAATGGGGCATTTACAGGCACCAGTGTTTCAGATTAGTTATGACAGACTCGCAAATGCAGCACTGCATGCAAAGAAAATGGGCTCTTTTACCGTGACACTTTTAACATGGGTGGTATTATATATACTTAAAAGGTGCATTTAGGGTAAATGTGTTGGTTATATACAGTATAGGGTTGAAACTATGCATTTTCCTAACATGTTATTTCCCGAATGACTAGTGCATATTTCAGTGGGAACGGAATATTGGATACAGATACTATCCTATTTATGAAATAAAGAAACGATAGGATTTGTGGCTCTTAAATGAGACAAATCTTTGGTTAATTTAAAAGACCTATTTTATTTCAGTTCTGGTGGGAATTAGCTTTTTTGCACCAACATGGAACATGCACCTTTTCGTTTAGTTTAATGTTTGTTCTTTGACAGAAAACTCATTGTATTGAACCTACATTTCCACAGACGTTAGGCGTTTTGATTAAAAATACAATTTTATGAAGCTGGATTCTTTTTTCACCTTCAAAATGTGTCATATGAATAAAACTATACCATAGTTTAGTTTAGTTTATTGTTTATTGAAACAGGGACAATGTACAAAACCATTAGTCTTTACAAAAGAAGAGATGATTTGCACCAGATTTAGCTGAGTAGCTATTTTCCATCTGCAGTCCCTGGGCAGGTGAGCACACAAAAACATTACAATTATAATCCACAAATCTATACAATAAAATTCATTATAATACAGTAAATGTGTTTTACTAAAAGTGTATACAAAAAACATATTTATACATGAAGAGGCCCGTATAATTACTGATTAAATTTGTTGTGTACAATTACTTTATATAAACCGTTAATGTGTATTACTATTGCAAGGTTTCAATCATAGAAATAGTTATCCATTTTGAAAACACTTTCATAGACTAATTTATTTAACATTGTTTTAAATCATTGCTTTAAATTGAAGTTGTTCAGGGCTCTAAACATTAGAGCTTTTTTACTCGTGTCATTCAATCTTGTCATTGCTGCATTCAAGTGCACTACAATATCATAGACACCGTAAAAAAGTAGTCAAATTATTGACTCGACACATTTGGGGATTTTTCAGACTGTAAAATAAATGTTGATCTTTTTCTGCATGGAATGTATTTATTTTCATATTTGTATCACATTTCACATTGTATGTACAAGATAAAAGTATGTTGCATACCATGTAAAGAGAACAAACAAAGAAATTAAATGAATGAAATGTATCAACTGGATTGGAGGCAATTTAAGCTTTCAAACAAGGTACAACATGACCAGTTTTCATATTGACGACTCAATGCAACGTCGGTGAAAACAAAACCAATATCTGTTTATATTACACTTTTGCCTCTATAGGGCAGGTTATCATAGGAAAGATCTACAAGACCGTGGTGCGCCCAGTAGCACTCTATGGATCAGAGTGTTGGCCCACATCCACCAAACACCACCAAGCACCACACACCATGGTGATGCGAATGCTGCGCTGGTCACTTGGACTCACGAGGTTGGACCACGACACAAATGATCATGTCAGGAGAGTCATGGGAGTGGCCCCTATTACAGAAAAGATGGGGGAAGCCCGGCTCCGATGGTATGGTCATGTGATCTGTGGCAATGAGGCCCTACATGTGAGCCCACGAGGACGTGTGATTTTGGGAGCTCTGTGATGAACAGAACAGAAATAAACAAAACTTGTGAAAAGTCACTGATTCTGTACATTTCGTCTGGACATTTTATCTAATATCTCCGTTTCTAGAGTAAAAATTGTGATTTTTGAGGAAAACAGCCTCTTTTTATCTTAACTTTTCTCATGAACCGAAAACTGAAGGTGCAAACTTTTTAAAATGTGGGTCGCAATGCACCTTTTTGCACCCCTGTGGATCCAAGAATAACATCCAAGAAGCAATAATCACAAGAAGCAATAATCACACTCCTTCTTGTAAAGATGAGGTCACTAATTTGTTTCCAGGTGAAAGTTTATGTTAAGAGCAAACTGGCCCAAAACCTGAAAATCGCATAATGTGGGACGTTTGAACCCCGCCACCGTCTTCGGCGCGAGAAAACCCCATTGTTCCGAGCGCGTGGTTCAGAATGGCTTTTACTCACCGAACGCGTCGGGCGCAGACAGGTATAAACATGGTGATGCATTGCGGCTCGGGCAGACAAATGGCAAACCAAAACCGGAGGAACACGGCAGAATTAAATAAAAGTGGAAACAGACGGCCAAAACGAATGGAACGGCCGTAAACTGCGTCTACAATTAAAGCTGGGAAACCTATGTATGTATGCAAAATGGGCGCGGAGCTAATGGACTGGATCCGCTTCATGCCAAAAGTTACGGCGCAGCACATCAGTCATCTCCGTGAGGCGTAATTTCCACTGTTTAACAAAGATGTTTCGCAAAGATGCAAAATATGTTGTTTGAAAAATATTACCAGGCGCATGGAAATGATTATTTATTAGAGGAAAGAAAGAGTTGTGTAAGGAATGAACAAAATAAAATAAATCTGTATTTTCAGAGAAAGAAGTGAAAAGTCCAATGTCTGCTTAAAAGAGAGTTTATGTTGGGAAGGGCATCTAGCATAATCATAATGTGACAACATACTGTATAGCAGAGTAAGTTGCAGAAGAGACTATACAGTAAGATCAACATATATTTCTCACGTAGCATTAAGTTATTAAATACACCATGCATAGACTTAGTCAGGGGCCAAGCGGGGCCTGCTCCTTGCTGGCTCAGCTAACTCCCAGACTTTTTACCCACACCACACTTACAATTAGTTTAGGGTAGTTGAGCGGGGCCTGCTGGTCAAACTACACCATGGCTTTTTATTGCTCTCACAACAATAGGGTTTACATATCATTCTGGGGACAGTGGTGCCAACAAGGAGGTGGCAGGCTGGAACTAACATCCAAATAGAGGAGACTAGCTCCTCTATTTATTATAAACTGGAAATTAGTCTGGAGACTAAGGCAGGGCAAACACACGCATACCAGCCAATCAGAACACATGCTCGCTCAGCGAGACGCTCTGATTGGCCAGGTAAATGGGCTAGGCTAGGCTGGAACACAGCATGTCCTTCTATAGTGCTATAGGTATATATTTCTAAGGAATATTGAATGACTAAATGTGTTAATTGAACGGACTGGTGGCTGGTGGTTATTGGCAGTGATTGGTAATCATTATCAGGATGCTAAGGGCTCTTCCCCATGGAGGAATCCTCTCTCCTTTCTCCTACTAATTTTAATGTAACATTATACATAATGTCACTGAAATTACATATCAGAATTTCATAAATCTGTATATGAATGTTTTCAATACAAAAGGGGTTGGTAATTAGGCTGCCTTAGGCAGTGAGTAACCCCTGCTTACTCACTGCCTGACTCATGTGAGCGACAAGATTCTGGACTGTTTAACGTTGCACGAATGTACGTAGGTCACCTCAGCATGAGCACCAACCTCCCGTGGAGCAGAAGGGAAAAAGCTTGCTTGATATTGATTTTCAGTATGAATAAAGACCTTAAAGATCCTTTTAGGGTTTTAAGCAGGGGGTGTCAGAAAGTTACCACAGAGATAACTGGCTTGTGGTGGCCAAGCGTTCATAGCGACGTTGCTTTTTGATCCTTCGATGTCGGCTCTTCCCATCATTGTGAAGCAGAATCCACTAAGTGTTGGGAACTGGAGGAAACAGTCCACAGAGAAGAGTGTAGTTCACCTTGACCACAAGAGCAAACTGTGCTCTCTCTTTTGTATCTGATATCACAGATACTAGAGGTGAATTACTGTTTTTCCTACATACTATGTATTCCAAAAGTACTTTTAAGTGCCCAAACAGTGCATACAATGTTTAACATCAGCGATGACGCACACAATGTGTCAATCCCTTTGTCATAACCACTGCAACAGCACTTCACCTCTTGCAGAAAGTCATCCATTCAACTCACAAACCCCAGAGTTGGCTTTGAGATCAAATTCGAAGCTTATTGGCCCTGCGATTCCTAATTCAATAGAAACGTCTCTAAAAATAGTGCAGCTTTAATTACCCGAGCCGCGGCTGAAATGTTGGCGTGAGTTTGACGAGAGGAGTTCGATACGTGGAGCCCGGAGCCAGGGTCGAGGCCTGTCACCTCCAACTCAACTAACACTAAACTCTGCAAATGCCACTCGTCAATGCAAGCGCGCCTTTGAGGGCTATCGAGTGGGCTGTTTAGAGAGCAGTAATTGCGGCGTATGGATCTGTGTTTGTCCAGTTAATACAGAGATGATGTGTTCATGTAAAATCCATTGATGCAAAGGTTAATGCCGCAGTCTTGGTTTTGTATCACTGTGACATCAGGTGAGAAAATGGTGAGAAAGGATTGGAAAAAAAACTTAAAGCGAATGCAACCATTTCCTCCCTTTGTTCAGTCAGTCAAGTTCACGTTACAGCAGCCATTCCCAAAGTCCCGAGCGCCACGGCCGCCCTATAGATCCCAATATATCACAGGTGCCCGGCCAATCCCATGCAAAACAATCCGTAAGGTTTGCACACATCCAATTACGCAAAAGCATTTAACCCTCTGGAGTCTCATATCCTGGGTCCGCGATATGAGACCTGCGACACCCGCGTCGCCATGAGTAAATTTTGTAGATTCTTACTGTTTTTTGCATTGGAAAAATGAGGGTTGGGGCTTTAAAACAAGCCCACCCATGGGGGGCGATGTAAAGTCGAGTAAAAAATTGTGTCAAAAAGTGCTAAGTTAGCATTAGCTAATACTGCCGACTCGCCCAGGGATTCAAAATGGTACTAAATGTGTCTCTGGTCAGCTGCTATCATGCTATCTCTGGAGGACTATAGTATGTGTATATCATTTGTGCCAAAAATGAGCACAACTATGGGGTAACATTTAGGACAAATTTTTTGTTGTTTTTTTTTCTCAAAAATGTGAATATATGGAGAATAAGCACAGATTTCACATCGAAGGTCAGGTTTATAGCCCTCTATGTTTATACAAGCAAATTTTAGTGGAATAATAATCAAAAAAGTGCTATGAGTGCCTACATTTTTTTGTTATTTTTGTCAAAAATACACATTTCTACAGTAATTACGCCCTTTATCTTCCATCTCCTGGGCCAGGTCTAACCCACAAAACATTTTCTAATGTCCACAGCCATATACATTGACTTTTTTACATATAGGGAAAGAGTGAGGTGAGAAATTAAATTTTCGCCTAATATTTTGGTTGTTTTTCTGCTTCTATCATGATTACTTCATTGATATGACTCGACTACAGCATTCAGATGATACTAGTTCAATTTGTTATGAAAATAAAGAGTCCAAGCACTTGATGGTGCACCATGAGGAGGTGTTGCAGAAGCAATAAAACAAAAAAATACCAGGTGAAAATAACAATAAAAAATGCCCCAAGTCCTCAGAGGGTTAATAAAAATATCAATAACTGTGTAGTACACTCCAGCACGTATCAAGAAATAAGTTAAATTGTCTTTTAATTTAAGACAAATTTATGTTATTTTGAGCAAGTCTTTTTGTAAATTAAAATGAGAGAAAAACATCTTGTACCTTAAGCTGGCTGGTTCCTGCGTTCCTTTTCTGCTTGTATTAATAACATACGGAGATTCTAATCCTGCAGAATTAAAGGCCACGGCTTTAGTGTTTAAATGGTACCACGGTTCATGTGGTTTGCATCCATTTTGGGGTCCGTTTTTGTTTGTTTTGAAATCCGCTTCGGCGGCCATGATGTTTGGAACCATGATAATTTTGAATGCA
>OMNZ01074727.1:0-10268 GCA_900303255.1 Lesueurigobius sanzi
AGACCAATTTTCTTACCCCATTGGTAAATTAATTTACAGTGGGTTGCATAAATATCTGCACCCCTTCAACTTTTTGACATTTTGCCATACTAGGTACATAAACATACATGTATTCAATTGAAATGTTATGTGAAAGACACACACTATGGGACACACAATGATGAAGTGAAATGAAATTTATACATGATTTGGAACTTTTTTTATGAATAAAAAACTGAAAAGTGGGGTCAAAAAGTTGAAGGGGTGCAGATATTTATGCAACCCACTGTAAATAAAAAAGGAAATAAGTAGAAATCTATTGAAGCAAGTCAAAACAAGTGGTTAGAATTAGGTCAAATGAGCCACTAAATCTTAACTCAAAACAGCTCAAATTTAGATAAATAAGATGAATTTGGGTAATTTAAACTTCTAGATATTTACTTTTTTGTGTAGATGAAATGAAATAATTTAGTATAGGTATCGAAAAAGGTATCGTTCAGGTATCGGTATCGTAAACCAAGTATCGTTAAAGTACTAGTATCGAAGAAACATGAACGGTACCCAGCCCTACACCTTTTCATGCGGTCAGTAGCGGTCGCCCATGCAGATGCCCGTGCGCCAAAGGAGAGTGTTCGCACGACCTTCATATTTTGAGGCCGCAAACGATCGTATAGTGCCCATGCGCCAATTGTGACAGGCCAAGGTACGCCGCATAACATTTCACCCAATAATTACAATAAAACACAAGCATCTATTTTATTAATCGTTGAGAAATACATAAAAATTAACAAACAATGCGTCTAGACCTGAGTACTGGGAGCGGGGATGGCTCCAGCTTGTCTCCAATAAAGATGTCGATTAAAAGCTGCCAAATATGAGATTTAACTAGGTCAGGTCCTCATCCAAATCCATTCTTTGTTTACCCACTGCAAAATTAGCATTATTTCAGCTGGTAATATAGAATGTTACGCAGTGTACCTTTAAAGGCATTACAGGAGCAGAAATGAAAATATCACAAATTAAAATGAATAGTCTAAAATTGCAGATGATCACCCAAGTATTTTCCGTGTTACAGAGATCACAGTTTGAGAGCCTCTGCAATAGTGTAAAACATATGTACAGAAGAGACAGTAATTGCATCTTCAGTTATTGTTTTTGAAAATGAAGAAAACCCCTGGTGCGTGGCGGATATTGACCCACGACATTGCAGGGAGCTGACATGTTCATAAACCCATGACAGGACCTAAATGCCAGGTAAATGTGAGACCATTAGGTTTATTCGATTCCCCTGTTCTAATGCAGCTTGGTGTATGTCTTATTCCCATTGCTGCACTTAGAAAGACAGTGACAAACCTCATAATAATTTCTGCCTAATGACTTCACATGCCTCTCCAGACCATCACAAGCCGGTTCTGCCACATCTCCAATGATCATGACTGTCAGTGGTTACGTAAAGAGGAGAGCGCTACTTCCATGAGCCTTAATGAACCACGTTAGCAGGACTCACTGATCCACTGACGGGAGTCATTACACACCGACTGAGCGCCAAAGGCCATCAGGAGCATCTGCCTTTGTCCACACTGTCATAAACGGCTATAAGATAGAAAATTTAACAGATTTGAGAGAAGACTCAATATGAACCACTAAACTAATACAATAATCACAGGCAGAGGCGAAACTATGGAGTCATCAGGTCTTCTTAAAGGGGAAGGATTATGCAAAATAGACTTTTTAGAGCTTTAAAGCATGCTACAATGTTGCCCCCTCATCAAAAACAAAGCGGGAATTGTGTTTTGAGCTACTCGCGCATTTCTGTGTAATCTCTGAATCTCTCCCCGGTGGATATTTTTAGCAGCGCATGAGCTCCTCCTACTGCACTTACCTCTCCATCTCTGGCTTCACCCTTTCAAAAACATCGGAGATAACTTTGTCTATTGTCATCCTTTTATCCCCCTCCCTCTCAACAGTAGAAAAGCGTAGGAGCAGGAGGAGGGGACAGGGAGGGGCTTAACGAGAGTAACCAGGAAGTGAAACTACTACAGATTTTGTTTTTGTTATTTCATATCAATATAGCATTTTCTAACCAACAAAGTGCAAAATAATGTTCAAGTATCACTATCTACATTGTATGATTCTCTATGAAGGCATTAAACTATGAATGAACACATGGACTTATGTAAGGACCAAAAAAAGGGTGAAATAACTCAAAATATGTTTTATTTTTTAGATGTTTTAAAATAGCCACCCTTTGTTCTTCGCATTTTCTCAATGAGCTTCATAACGTCGACGCCCAAGATGGTTTTCAACAGTCCTGTGGAGTAAAAAACCTTTTCTGGTGACAACGTGGTGAAGCTCAATGAGAAGCGAAAGGTGGCTATTTTGAAGAATCTACTTCACCCTTTTTTGACCTGTTAAAAGGCGTAGCCATGCAACCTAGAAACACCATGTCTTTTGGTAGTGCCCTGTAACCAGCATCGCATTCAGCCTCATAGTCTTCCTACCGATCAAAAGGTCTGTCCTTTTCCTGTCTTTTCAACTATACTGTACCTAAGTCAATTTGAGCCACAACAACACAGTGCAATGGCCACAAGCTTTTATCGAGCCTTAAAACAAATAAACTGAATAACTTTACCTACAATTTACGTTTTGTTATGGTCCAAAACAGCACACAGCCTTATGTGTCTCGTTCTGTCCATATCCGCCCTGTTGGATGGACAACTCTGAATGTGTGGACTGTAAGGACTGTAAGGCACTGGGTCGTATTTGCAGTTATCATCCTGGAATGTCGGCCAGAACACCACTAGAGCCAGGATGAATATTCAGGTGGCACTTATGGGGCAGACTTAAGTTGACTAAACCCCACTGGAGACAATGAAGAGGACACCAGGCTGTATTTCAACTTCTTGTATTGAACATCAGCAGCCAGACCAGTAAGTGGCTACTGCCTTCAGTGAGAATTTATGTGAATAGTCTCGGAAAAAAAGACAAACCAATACAGAAAAAAGTGTTTCCAAACTTACGGTAGTGTAACTGTGATCTTCCAATTTGGAGAAATAGTGTGATAGGGTTTTTTTTCTGTTTACTACAAGTGCATACTTTGGAATATCAAGAAACACTAACATTTGAGTTGAGACTGAAATATGAACATGTTTGTAGAGATCTAAGATACAGGTTTTATAGACAGATTCATTTTTTGTTGTTTTTAGACAATATTATATTATCAAAATACTTGCCATCTGTGCAAATTGCTACGATAAAAAGTAAGTGATAAGTGTTTTTATTTTGTTTGTGCTGCCCTACAGTCATGTTTGATGCTGTATCGGCTTTAGCACCTCCTTTCACGCTCCTATGGTCATGACTGATGCTTTGTCGGTGAGTGAGCTGTACGTTCTTCTTCACCGCTTCATGGATGTACAGCGCTTGTGTAATAATGAGCCACAACAGAATGGGCCACCGCGGGCTCCGGATCTACATCCTGCTCTAAACGCAAAGACAGCTGGCTCGCGCTTAAATACTCTGATGCCAGCGTCGCAGTCTTCAGTGTGAGCTCGACGTGAGAAAAACAAATTAATTGCCTTTCTCACCAAAAAAAATCCATCCCTGTGTTTAGCACGAGGCCCCCCGCAATCAGACATCAATATCTGAGCAGCGGGGGGTCATGCGCCGCTGCTAAACTCTCGCCGGCGGCAACACATAGGCTGCCCATGAAGCGTTCCACATCAAAACAAATATTCTGACGGAAAATGTACACTCGCATCAATATGAGAATTAGCCTGTTTAATGCGCCCCCTGGGTATAAACTGGCACTGTCATCGAAAAGCAGGAACAATCCCCCCAGCACCACCCTCACTGATAGTTAGTCTTATCATGTGTGGCTAGATCTCCCAGGGTTCTGTACTAATTTCCAAATAAATAAATGATTAGTGGCTCCAGCGTGAGGATTAATGAGGGCCGTGCGGCTGAGGCTGCCTCTCTGTGGGGAAGTTTGGTCACTCCTACCCCATTCACACATACCAGCGGAGGAGCTGACGGAGGGAAAACAGCTGCTAGACTGGAACACTTCACACGATGCACTGTGAGAGTTGTTCTTACCTGTTCACCTCTTTGAGAGAGTGGTGCCGTAGGGTAAGCAAGAGCAGAACTCTATATCTCACTAGGCATATCAATATTTATTTGCCAATGCAAATCAACCAAAATATAACTTTGTCGGAGGACGAGGAAGAAGAACAAGAAAACAAGAAGAGGAAGAAGTCTGACTATCCAAATCAAAGCACACAGCATGAACAGTGGTATCAGCAAGGTTGTCCAACGATTCATGGACAACCAGTGGTCCATGGCCCCCTGGTGGTCCAGTTTAACTACGAAAAATACACTAGGGCTGCTGCATATTGAATATTAATGACTATCAAGTTGATATATCTCTTTTTATAATTCTACTTTTGTTATTTTAAACATTTGAGAACACAAAGCATTGTAAAATAAAGTATATAGCCCTCTTTTAAAAAATAGGCCTATTGCACACATGCACACACAGTGGGCCACAGACTACTGTTTAGTCTGAATGGTGGTCCCTGAGGCAGAATCAGTTGAAAACCCCTGTTGTAGAAGATCCAAAGCAAAATTGAACTGTAGAAACAGATCAGGAAACTCTCCACTAACCAACAGAGGAGCCAGGCGTTTAGTTTCCCCTGTCCTTTCACTGTAGCACCCCTACTGGTGAGGTGAGGAATAAAGCTTTATTAAAACTTTAGCACGATTGTGAACACGAACCGAGCCTGTTGAAAAAATGTTTCACTTTTGTTACCGTTTTGGTCTCTAATCAAATCTTAGTTGACTCTCAATTGTGAATGCAACATTAAAAACACTAAATCAAGGCCAAACAAGGCTAAGAGGGAATTAAATTAGCACACTGACTGAAACTGAATTTCTGCACATTTTAAGTTAGTTTTAGGCTGTTTGCAAAACAGATTTGGTATGTAT
Organism: Lesueurigobius sanzi; assembly: GCA_900303255.1. NCBI lineage: Eukaryota > Metazoa > Chordata > Actinopteri > Gobiiformes > Gobiidae > Lesueurigobius > Lesueurigobius sanzi. The sequence continues at coordinate 4,960 of OMNZ01074727.1, forward strand.
GTTTTATTGTTTTTATTTATGCGGAGGCAGTGTCTAATTTAACATTGGGCACAAAGTAAAGATGCCTGTACCGGGTTATAGCAAAGATATAATTTCACCATGAGGTCCCTGCGCAGGCTGATGTTACCATCTTTATAATATGGCTGCTGGTGATTTGGATATCGTGCCACACTAACATTGCAATAATAAGCATTTTTGGCAATAATGCAAACAACATCCTTCTTTTTTGGATTTGCTTGGTAAATACAGTTCTTCTATCAAAGCAGAAAAGGGATTTTAAATGTACTCCAATCCCCTGGAGCCATCTTGAGCAATAAGCTGTGCTTTAGTTTCCTGTTTGCCAAACGTGATCCAGCAACACTTAAAGATTAGATTCTTGTAGCGTGGAAATGCTTGAGTTGTTCTCGGGGCTTGTTGACCAGAAAAGACACTGACAAGGACATGCCACGCTCATCGTGCCATATTTGATCAGGGAATAAAGGATTTGTGGCTGTATGTGTACTACATACTTGTGTCCATGTCACATCAAGAGGATTCATAGGTTAAAGAAGAGCTACACATCCTTTGTGTACGAGGCCTGACTTTTTGTTGTCAAAACTCTTAAATCATTCATTGCACCCACAACAAAAACAAACATCAGGCCTTTACAATAGTCCTGCACCTCTTATTTCTACCATTCACTCCCTTTGTGTCCAAACACCACATCAAATAAAAAGCTTATGAGAATGGTGTTTGAACTCTAGAGAGGAAAACACACTGAATGTGTAGGCTTACTGACAAGTCCGGGTGAGTCTTCATAAGGGAACATGATTATTGCATGGTTAAGACGGGACACTGCAGGTGACTAGTGGGAAAAAATTGAGTGATATTAATTTGGAACTTTTATTACTGACACAAATGTATGGGATGTTTTCTGTTATTTTATGTTTTCAGATTAAAATAAGCCATCTCGTCTGTTTCAATCCATCAGCAAATTTAGCACCTGTTCGGGGAAGATTAATTTTACCATTAGAATGATGTGGCATTGCTATATTTTAACTATATGTTAGTTATTATAAGTTATGTTGTTTTGTTTTTTATGATTTTGTTGGTTAGATTGTGACATCGTTCAATGGAATGCACATTACTTTTTAAATTATCCTCAACTTTCCAACCTTAAAGAGGGCCTAAATGGGCGTCCTAGAGCCTTACTCCACCCACACCAAAAATTTGAAACCTGCCGTGAAAGAGGCGTGTTTGCTAATCCAACTCCAACTGGCTACGGGGGAGGAGCCACAGTAATACCACAGCGTTAGAGAGAATGGTGAGGCATGGCAGAGCTGATGACGTCAACTTCTACCTACAGCACAACTTCTACCGCAAAATTCAAATGGAATAGATACACATTACGAGTTCAACCTCTAGAGGGCGTTAGCCACTCTGTTTTAGGCATAAAGGATACTTTTGGGCAGGTTTGCACTAAAATGTCAAAATATTAACTGGAACATGTAGATAATACTATTACACACCCATTTAGACAGTTTATCAGCAAAATTTGGTGTTTAGTTGTTCTTTAAAGGTGGTGCATTGCAACTTTTTATGAGGAAACTTGATATTAGTGCATATTTGACAGTGGCACAGATAGTAGAGCAGGTCGTCTCATGATCGGAAAGTCGGGGGTTCGAATCCCGGCTCCTGCAGGTGCAGACTGTCGTTGTGTCCTTGGGCAAGACACTTCACCCAATGCCTATGTGTGAGTCTACCCCAGGGGAAACTGGCTACAAATGTAGCTTACCACCATCAGCCTGGAGTGAATGAGCCCCCTCCCTTTCATGTGTGAAGCGCAGTTTCCATCAGCAGAGAAAACTTATCAGAAACCCAAATAACAATTGATACAGGCCACTGTGATGGAAAGTAAAGGAGCCATCACTACAGCCAATGGGTCACTGACAGGTCAAATACGCACTACTACTATAAAGGTTTTTTTTTTTAAAGGTTGTTCCACAGTGACCTTTAACATCGAACAGAAATGCACAACCCCCGTTTGCCTACTGTATGGTCGAACACCATCTGTTGGGATGTCAGCTGAGCGCTGCACAGTTAACATATCTTTTTAATTAACTATCCCTTTGACGATTGTGAAAATGATTTGAGTCGTGTGTTAAGTAGCCCTCAGGCAGTTGAACTGGTATTGCTCCTCTCCCACACACGCTGGCATGATTCACTCCTCATAGTAACCATTAACTGGCTGTGGTTCTCTATCTGACTCCACAAATCACAGTGAGCCGCAGTGGTTCAGCTTTCCTGCTTTTTTTCTGCCTCATCCCACTACTTTGAAAATAACATCTCACGTATTGAGTAGGATCTGTGTGTATTTATAGAGTTTCAACACAACTCAGCCAGTCTCTGTTTTACCTTGAGATTTATTTATTTTTTTGCAAAAGATAATTTATTCTCACCTCCTTACCGTAACTTTCCATCCTAAAAAAAGCTTCTTAATTTAATTGGATCAAGAATACTACATTCATTAGAAACTGTCCTGAATTTCTATGAAGTTATACCAGAGTTTATCTGTTATTTTACTCTGGAAATAATTTGAATCACTTTGATCTCTTTACTTTTAATGTTTAGCCACTCCTGCCAAGATTGTCACAGCGCATAAATTCAATCCCTACTTATAAAAAGAAGACACTAGCTGCTATACAATAAAATGGCTCAAATGATGATTACTTTTAAGACATGAATCAGTCTGCGATATCAGTCAAACATAATTTGAAGCTGAAACTGTAATGTACAGGTTAATATTAAGGGGAAATCAGGCAAAACTCTTTTCCCCAATATTCAGATTGTGGGCCAGTTTGCTCTAACATATACCATCACCTTTCAACAAATAAATAATCTCATTTTTTTTTTATAATAAAGGAGTAAAATCAACGATTCTCCAGAGAACTATATGAAAAATTTAAACTTGATGATAAACTTCAAAATGCATGTTTCTCACATTATGCCAACAACTCCACTTTAGAAGCATAGACTCCAAACTTTCCAGCTTTATACATAACAATATTTTGATGGTTTGCTCAGAGGGACTCATCAATATTTTATTCCTAGCCTGCTTTATTTCGTTTTGAACCACAAAAAATAAGGCGAAAATTGAATTTTTACTAAACTAGATATCCAAAATCCCCTCCGAACAAATCTGTGAAAACTAATATATCAACAAAAAAAACATTCATCATTTTAAAAGTCTTATTTTTAAATGAAAATATAAAATGACCTATTCACCCGCAGCGTCTTGGTCATTGTGACTTGTGCTGCCAGACATAAAAACGTGAATCTATCCCAGAGGACCTTTGAGCATTTGAGTGGACGACCACCCTATTACAGGTGCGAGATGGGGATAAATGGAGAAAAATGATGTCCAGTCAAGCGGGCAGGACCCTGTCCCCAAGCAGTTGTTCAACAGTTTGATCTACAGCACAGGTCACCTTGTCCGCCCACTTATAACAAAAGCCCAGCGCACTAAACCCAAATCAAAGAACATCGGGGACGGGAAGATGAATCATTGGGTCAATATGGCCAGGCAGCTTTCTCAGACCTCTGTGTGCCATCTGTACAACACTTAACCTTCACAGCACAAAATGACCAGACGTCTAAAAGACACAAGCCCAACATGTGTTCACCTCTGGGCAGTGTGACGGCATTACTTACCATTACGTCTGAATGAAGAGAGTGACGGAGCTAATTAACAGCACGGCATTGTGTTGCATTTAGATTGGAGTCTCCAGAGGTGGAGAGGAGAGAGCACCTCTGAAAACACCCATGTAATACGCTACAGGATATCGATGCTGAAGCTAAGAGAGATGAAGAAGAGCAGCACATTGATTGTAAAATAAATGCAGACTCTGTCCTTAGTATGTCGTCTTAATAAGTGAGTGAACACGAGGCACAGGAGTCAGGCTGCAAGATGAAGCACTAACTCAGAATTAAGTTCAACTCAGCACAGGAAGCTTATTTTAAAGTAAACTGCCTCATCTAATGGTGGTGACAAACACTTTAGAAAACCGTGACCTTAAGCTTGGGGCAAGTCGCACATTTTGAATATTTCATCTGGTAAAAACAAGTCTTAAGACACTTTTCAAAGCTCAGTTCATTTGCACTGACTGTACCACTGCAGTTAACCGTAGTGGTACAGTCTACCACTGTAGATTGTACTACTACATCATTATTTAATCCTTATAATGAGAGCCATGCTTGGGGCATTAGCCTTATCATTCTCCATCATGATAAACCATGAAATAAATCCCTGTAGTTACATTTAAAGGAGAGCGAATTTTAGCAAAAACAATCATGGACTCTTATCATTCCCCAAATTGAGACCCTAAAACAAAGTGATATACTTATACTTTCAATCTGTTCTTTTTTTCTGTTTCTGATGAGTAAAATAATCTGATACAGTTGTGTTCAAAAGTTTATATACCCTGACATTAGGGTGGTCCAAAACATTTTTTTTAAGATTCCCAAGATTAGAACCCTGCAATTGGTTCTATATCTGGCCAAATTATTTGGGTCCCAATTTTGTGCAAATGAATTAATATATAGAGGTTGCACAAGACACTTGAAAATTCATTCAAAAAGACATACTATAATAATCTGTGATTTTATTCTCCAAAAACAAAGTGAAACTTGCATAAAATGTTACTTAGAAAGTGACTAATCAGTGTGGCTTTATTGGCATCACAAAAGATCTGCCTGTGCTCCATCATAACATGCAGTAAGTACTATTTCTCTCAGGATCTCAAGCAAAGTGCGCAAATGACAGTGTCACAGTTGATGCCATTCTGGCAAAAAGCTGGTGTCCCAACAGCTTTCAGCTATGACATTAGAGAAACGTCTACTGAAAGACAATGGCAAGGAAACTTTCAGCAGCCAAGTGCAACCTCTAAAAAACCTTATTTTCCTTCCAAATTTATGACTAAATCATCTTATGGATGCCAAAACCTAATGCAGGGTTCTAATCAAGGTTATCTGAAATGCTTTGACAAACCACCCTACCTGACATATGTGACAGCGCAGGACCTTTCCGGGCGCAAGTCGCAGCAAGACATCGAAGAAAAACACCAAAGAAATGTTTTTTTGAAAATTTGTGATTTTGGGTTTTTGCATAATCAGTTAGTTGAGATCACGGAGAAGTGTCTCCATGTTTCAGATACCAGTATTGTGATCTTTAAAAGTGTGCATTTTGTGTTTGAAATCTGCTTGTTTTTTACGGAGATTGTCTCCTGCGGTGGGGGCGTGGCATTGCCGCGTACGTGTCTGCATTTCAATAC
>OMNZ01074728.1:0-22800 GCA_900303255.1 Lesueurigobius sanzi
AAGTTAAAGCTAATGTTTGTAGGATGCTCTTTGTACAAGTTCCACATGTCATTCCTCATTTGAAAGCTAAGAACCTCTAAAATTCACTCTGGGATTGTAAAAGTGAGAGCGAGAGAGTCCTCTTTCTGCTTGTATTAGATTATGATCCAAGATTTGGAACAATCAGAGCAAAAATATTTGCAAAAAAAAACTTCTAGAACCAATGCCTTCAGAGTCAACATAGTTTTTTCACAAAAATTACAAAATTTTGATGTAATTCTTACTCTGTCTGAGTCTGTATATCCCAGAAACGATTAATCGATTACTAAAATAGTTGACAACTATTTCAATAATCGATTAGTTGAGGACTAATCGATTAGTTGTTTCAGCCCTAGTTCTGCCATTATCATAGATGGATAAGATGGATTTTCTCTCTGCACATTGGATTACTTAACCCGACTTCATGTATTTTTGGTGGATTCAACACTAGATGTCATTACGTGCTGCCGATTTACCTTGAGTCTTCGTGGTGATTGTAAATCTGATTAATCTTGACATCCCTAGTCGGGACAGGTCATGTTAATGAAAACACATGAGAACCATGCATGTAAACACACGAGAAGTAGGCAACATATCGTCTACAAGATAATATCACAACTGTTGTTTGGAAGATATGGAGATTTACAATATCAGGTATATCCCCAATGTCAACAAATCAACAAAACGCTACAAAAACATCTGCCAAATTATGAATTAAATATACTTGATGTGTAATTTCTCAAAATATGGTATAATAGTGTTTTTCAGCACTTTTGTTCAAGACATTTATCTTTTGACGATACAGCAATCAATTGAGATGTTTGCCAGCACAATTTCACATATTTTTGATGGTTTGCTAAAACATCGCTTTATTATTGTCATCAAGAAAGTTCCCCAAAATATCGAGATATTAATGTTCATTAATATCACCTAGCACGATTTTAACAAGAAACCTAATTGCGATTTTTCAGACAGAAATTGCCATACGATTTGCTATTATATATTTATGTTGCATATTTTTCATGCCGGCCCTGGATAAAGCGGAAGAAAATGGATGGATGGATGGATTTTTCATGCAATTCAGTATTGTCTGTATTGTATTAAAAGTTATTCACAATTTTATCACAATAATTATCTGCCGTTGCTGAACTGACGGTGGACGACTGCGACGAAGCGATGATGCAAGTTATGAAAAAAATAAAGCTAAGATCAACTGATCGTGCCTTCTTTTCATCGTGGTTACCAATATTATTGTCACTGTGTACTGTCAGCAAAATATACTTCTAAAACGGCTGTTATACATCGCAGTAGTATATTTCAGCTTCATGAAAGGAAGAAAAAAATCCCAGTCTTTGGGGTTAGGTTATTGCAGTATTTAAAATTGCGATGTTGATTCAATATCAATTAATCTTGCAGCCCTAATATCACCCACCCCTATTTGATCTATTTAATATATTATTATCATTATTATCATTGTCAGGTGGCAGAGCAGTAAGCCATCTTCTCAGGTCTGGTTCCTGGGCGGGGCTTTTCTTTTCTTTGTGGACTTTGCATGTTCCTGTGTAGGTTTCCTCTGATTTCCCCTCGCACTAAAACCATGTGCAATAGAGTGTGTTTGTGTTTGTGAGTGCGGGACAACAGATGCAAATGAGCCCATGGCTACAATCTGTATTTATGACCTGCTCCGTCCCGACCAAATAAACAAATAAAGGTAGAAGGACATTTTGTATATCTTGCAGCATTCTCCTTATTAACCCTGTAGCATTCAGTCATCTGCACAACTGCATGTGTAATTCTCTTCAAGAAAAGAAAATAGTACAGCTACAATTTTATGGCCTATATGCTGCTCTGCCTAAATATGAGCTTGTCTCATTCAGAGGGAATGGCAGGTAAGCCTATCACTCGTCATGAATAGCAACTTGCCTTCAGCGATCACCAAGGAAGCCTCAGACGGGATTATGACCTTCTGTTGCATTGGTATACATCGGTAAGATTTGTCAACATAAAAAATGTGAATAAACGTTTTTATTGCTTACAAATTTGACATGACGAAAAGCATTCTTCATCTTTGTATTAAATATAAATGCGTACCATTTCACTACACAACACAACTGGAGTGTAATAATACAAATAATATAGAGCTAAATGAATTCACAGAGAGGAAAGCTTCAATATCCAGACGTAGGAATGGTTGAAAACAAAGAAAGCCGCAGTAGTGCCTAGAAGGAGGGATGGGGGACAGAGGTATTTAGTATGCACGGCCAAACTGCCCCATCTGCTTAGCGCAGCAGTCCCTGTCGTATAACTGTCTACAGGCCGTGGGCCACATAAAGAATGTCTCAGATTTGATGTAATTCCGCAAAATTAATGACAGCTTAACTCGGTATAGGCCGTGAGGGAATGATTAGTGTTTGATCGTCCATCTGATCAGATCCCTGGTTGGCTCCTGGAGAGATGCTCTTTTATATGTGAGCATGCGGATATGGCAGCAAACAGATACACCTTTCCAAAAATGTGCCGAACTATCCTGCTCCAGTTTATATTCCTATTGAGGGATTTCCAGCTCTCTTGACGCAACCAGCCAACATCCTGTTAAACTTTGTGTTGTGATACATGACATCAAAATGAACAGCTAGTGATGCGCTGGCTGCATGTCCCAGTGGAGGTGTGATTGTGTACCAGGTCGTTTTATATCAGCCTCTGCAGTATTTCAAAGGAAAGTGGGACAAGCAACATTCAATTTAGAGAACTCAGAGGTTGCACTCTGACCTTTTACAAGCTAATGTTTTATAGCTGCTGTGACTGGAATTGGGTATTAGTTTTTAAAAGAGATGGGGAATGGATTGGAATTTTAAGTGTAGAAATTGATCCTGTGATTGTCGGGGTGAAATTAGTTGAAAACCTCTTTTCCTCTTGATCCACCCCATCATAGCAGGCCCCGCCCCCCGGTTTCCGGTCTCCTTGCCTGCTGGGTTTACAAGTAAAGAGGGCATCTTGTTTTTATAAGTAAGCTATGTGTGCTAACAACATTAAGATCGAACCGCTTTATCTTTGCTAAGTGCAGCACTCGGAGGCTGTGGAGTTGCTGTCATGAGACTCTTCTGCTTTTTATATAACATGATGTCAAATATGCAGCGGGCAATTAATGTGAGCAGATATGCAAACAAGTGATTTAATATCCAGCTGCCAATTTGTTGAATACAGTATAAATCTATGGCTGATTTAGGTCTACTTGTTGAGCAAACACACTTCTTGTTTGGAGAAGTGTTGTTTTCAACTCTGCCATTTGATTTTGCTGAGTTGCAGTAGCAAAGCCACTATCCCATCTGACTATTATTGCTTTGGACAGAGCATGGAAACCTCATTCAGCTATGGCTTGGGGAAGCTTCTGTTTCTGCCAACACAGATTGTGGGACAGATTGGCAATCCTTCACTGTGTATAGATGCCGTGTTCTTTCACTGAAATTGTGGGGCATTATAACAAATTGCCTCCAAAAACACCATTAAAGTAAACAAAAAACTCTTGCATCTGTTTTGATGTCCGCTCTGTTCCAGTTTAATTGTAGCTGAGCTCATTATCCCCTCTTAGCGTTCCCCGTTCCTCGGAAATATTTTCCATTTCCTTCCTTGTTCCATAATGTCTTTCAAAGCTCTTGCGTGTGTTTCTGCTGCCTTTAGAGCTGACATCTTCTGTTTTCCTTTTATTCTGCCTGCACTTGGCCCACCCTCCACCCCCACTGCTTTCCCTTTCTACTCCTCATTTTATATTTTTGGCCGAGCAGAAGACCTTCCTTAGTGTGGTGACCTTTCTGGCTTTAAATTAAGCCCCGCTGTGGCATGCCTCTCTTCATAGACCGCCAGTTACGAGCCATCAGAGAATCGCAAAAAAATAACGATTCTGATGAAATGGCCCTTTTTAAAAAGCTCTCACAAATTCCTTTTACATTTTCCCCCATCTACCCTTTCTGAGTCCAATTAACATACACACTAATGAGCAACATCCTAAAGACTGCTCTATGGAAAATGTGTGTGCAATGTGTCATAACCATATTTTATCTGATTCAATTCATGGATCAAATTGTCCAAATTAGTCCAAAATAAAGCAGATCTATTGTAATCAGGCTTTATCGTGCACATTTTGAAACATTTGTATCATTTTGTTTGCAGCAGATTGGTAGGAGGCAAAAGGCTGTTATCTTGTTACATCTGTAACATTGCAGTAACAAAATTGTACTACATCAGTCAATATGCTTTATTAGATAAGAAATAACTTCATTGGTCTCACAGTGGCAGCTCTTAATGCACAAAAACATATGGAAGACTTTATTTTTTAATCATGCAGTGCAATCAACACCAACACAATAGTCCACTTAAAAGGTTCATGTTTTAATATTTGATACAATACACATCTGACTGCTATACAAAGGTAAGATAATTGAGCAGTTTACAATTACAGACAATATGGCGCCAGGTAGCGTTTTTGTCACATGACTGGCAATGACAGTGACCATATTTGGCTCTGACTTTCAAAATATCAGAGCTGCAGGATATTACCTCCTGAACTGGTTTTGTCTACTTAACAGATTGGCCACATCTACCAAAGTGCACACTCAAGACAGCCTTGCATTTTAATCTAGCCATCTCTACATACTCTTAGCCACAAAGATGATTTCCCTCAAGGTGTACGTAGCCTTGGTAACCGATGACTTATGGGCTGGTCCGGTTAAAACATGTGTGGTATTACCCCATTCCAGGGTGTGTCCTCCTGTATGTCTATGAATCACTGATTTCATCAGTCTCTTGCTCTCTGGCCCCTCCCCCATTGCACCTAGTCCCTAGGGGCGTTCGTCTGGGATCTGCCAGGCTCATCAGTGGAGGAGAGGAGAAGGCTAACTGGGAGGCTGTCCTGGCTGTAAATCTGACCAGAGGGAGTCAAGCTGCAATGGATGCACATCACACAGCTTGGTCAAACCTGCACAAGGCTCCAACATGCAGAGGCAAACACCCAGATGAGCTGCACTGCGGCTCAGGTGTTCACCTCCTTCAGACTAATTAGCCAAACCTGTTTGAACCTGACAGCTCCCACAATTCAGGAGACATCTTTTACAGATTATTGCTGCTACAAGGAAACACTATGCAAATTTCAAAGAGAAAAATAGAAACGGACAATAATGATCATACAGTGCAAAAGATATTTTGAAATTATGGTTATGCTTAAGTGCAGAGTGGAAACTGTACTTTGGACTGCACTGCAGTGGGTGGAACTCTTACTCATACATACATTTAGCTGGATGTGATACAATTCCATACACATCGACACACACCCTCCCTCTCCTTATTTGAGAAATAAGCATTTTTACAGAGTTTGAGCTGTAAAAGGAGAGGAGCAGATAGCCCATAAATCTAGCCATAAAAACGTTAAGTTGTCAGAGGTGCCATCAGCTATCAATCGTGTGCGGCAAGCTGATGAAGGGGAAATAGGTGATAAAAAACAGCATTTTAGGGAAATTATGTCCAGTCTTCCATTTGCGAAGTGCTGCAGTCGCATCACGGCAGAATCTTAATCACTAGCTGGTGTGGCCAGGGACTGTTGCTTGGTGTGACAGTGAGGAGGAGCTCACCCTGGTGGGATGGTGGGGTATGGAGGAGACTGGTAAGGGTGGGGGAGTGGGAGCAGTGTTGTAGAAAATTATACAACTGGCATAAATCACTTCTACACTACCATTTTTCTCTCTCCCTTAATTTCTCACTTCCCCTTCCTCCCCCAGCTGCAGACCATCTCTGCCCACGTTTCTCCTTCATGGCTGTGCATCCACTGCTCCTCATTTGCACTCCCACTGCTGCTCACTCTGAACTACTGGCGCTGTGCCCTGCCTTCAGTTTTGTACTGGTCACCCTCTGCTCCCTCGTCATCCATCTAAACTTCATTTCACTGCGGTTTGTTTACATGCTTTATTGATCTCCTCTTTGTTGCTTTCCAGGGATTTATCCCCTGCCCATGGATTTGTATTAGTGCACCTTGAGATTGACTCCCCCCCCCCTGAGATGGGTCAGTTATAGTCTCTTTGAAATAAAAGGAATTGCTATCCAGCCTGCATCTTATTTCATATATTACCAGGCAGCAACTCCAACGCATTAATCATTATTGTTACAGTGTTTTTCATCATGGTAAGCCTCCGTAGTCTCTAAAAATGGGAATAAGAAGCAGAATAAATTGATATGACAAATTATAGTTTTCCCTTGATAAGTTATAATATTATATATAATATATATAGTATATTTACAATACAATACAGAATAATCAGGTCTGGCAAATGAATATTAACAAAAATGATACAAATTAGAATAAAAGGTGAAAAGCCAAAGCACTATAATCTAAATGCTTCTTTAGTCATTTGTGGTAGAGATAAGATTATGTCTTCAATGCTTTAATAAAGATGGAACTCTCCGGTCCCAATATAGTTTACCAGGAAAATATGTTAAACACAACTGCAGGCTGAAAAGTTTGGGTGCTAGTTTAGCTAAAGCTTTAAATAAAACAATAAAATCACTGGTTATATTTGACCATAGACAGTCATTATTATTATTTTTTACATTTGTGAGTACTAAAGAAGTAGTTGACGTAATTGCTGATCAGTGACTGATTAAACAGCGCCGTTTGACGCTTATACGTCGTGGCCTAATCTGTGGCAGTGGCCCTGAGCTTACACTGCCACCTTTAGGTGAACCGAGGTATTGTAATGCAGCATCCCCAGAGCTGCAGGACACTGGGCTCTGCAGATCGCTCACACAGACCACTGGCTTTCCAGAGGGATCACACATGCATTGCAATATATGAAATAAATATAAAGGCCAACTAGAACATTCACTCGCACTCTGTTTACTTGTTTTTGTTTTGAACGCCCCCCCCCATTATGTTTATAGTATTTTATTTTGAGACATTATACATGACCTAAATTACTTGTAAAAACAGAGCTACTTTTACAATATCTTCTCTTGTTATTTACTAATAAATTGCCGCTCATATCTGTTTGTAATTTGTGTTACGTGTCTCAATGTTATGTGGTGTGTTCTAGTATGTTGATGCAAGCATGTATTTATAGTAATATAGTAGTAAGTATAGCATGTATGTATAGTAAAGTATTTATTCTTTATACGATGACATTGCAGATGCGCTGGTGTCGAGAGACAAAGAACAGTTTTGTGTGATGTTGCGTCGCAGGAAGTGGCTTTATTTCCTTTGGTGCAGTAACAGCTGCCACTGCCAGGGGGCAGTTAAGCACACACCAGTCCTTCCAGACGCTCTCAACATCGCACACACATCTACTGACTTTAGTGTTCGTTCCTTATTCAAGCAAGATCACCTTTTCAACTAGTTACAAAATAAATACAATATATAAAATCTATAATTAAACAAATGCTTTTAAATAAATCTGCTTTATTTATCAGCCATTTCAATCTTAATAACAACATATGTCTGATAGATGGTGAGTTACTACACAGCATTTATTTTAAAAACTTCAATTTGCAATTTTTGTGCTCATAAAAATGAATAGTATTTCTGTCATGACTTGTTGTGGCTCATTCATAGAGCGGCTGAATGTATTACACTTCAATAGCGGTGTAACCTTTTAGAAAAAGTAGGCGAATTATTTCAGTTGTAGATTACCAGTTCGCAATAAAATTGTTGAAAAGTACAATTTGTTTTGTTTTTTGTGGGAAATGCTGTGAGTGTTTTGTGTTTGTTTATGTGCTGCTGAGGTGATTACATCCTGCTGTAATCAGGTTTAAACTTGTTTTTAAGTCCAATGTCACGTCTGTTTCCTTAGCCCTCCATAGAAGAAAAGTCATAAACCTCTTTTTCAAGCAACTGTGTTAAAAAGAACACCTGTAACTCGACACACAGCCCTCTCTAGTCAAATGCCAGAAGCCACTTTATGACTCATGGGAATGGGAGCATGCAGCTAAAGAGATAGTTTGTGTACAAGCCTATTCAGCATTCTCCGGGTTTCACAAAAACTTGCATTGAGACATCTGAATGGAGGCCATTTTAGTTTTCATGTTTGCGTAGTTCAAGGTTGGTGCAGCAATGGGGGTTGGTCGGTTTGCTGCCAGCACACTGAATATATCCTGGTAATGTTTTAGTCATTCTCAGCTCCTGGGCTGAGAGACAGATTCAGTCAAAAACATTTGAGCACCCTCAGGTCTTCAGGAAGATTTACTGCGTATTTGGACATCTGCAAAGAGCTTTTGCACCTTGACATTCTCTCTGTATTTCTCTTTGCCATAAACCCTTGGGAATGTTATGTCACACTGAGTCACCTTGAAGGTATCCAGGAGCCACTTCTTGGCATCAAGTTCTTTGCTGATCTTCCTTTGTTACTTTCAAACCAACTAACACACCCTTTTATTCTGGTCATCCATTTTAAAGTGCGCCTCTGCTTCTCCTGTGTCTCCGAGTTCTTCTCTGCTCTCCAGCTGGACACATCAATCCATGTGACAGGTGCATGTCAGTCTGCTCCTTATTGGGTGTCATCCTAAAAAGGAAACCGACTTTTAGACAGTACAGGGAAAGATGAAATGAGCCAATGTATGGCTTTGTGATCCATCTTTATAACGGCTCTTCCCTTACAAGACAAACATAGGTTACTGATAAGCCCTTATGAGCGAGTTACCTTGACAAGTTGTTTTACTGCTTTGTTGCCCATGGCGGCCACCCCGACTGAGAGAAGAGCAAGCCTTCATGGTCATCAATAATATGTCTGTATGGCGTGGGTGGTGCAGGCTGTGTGGCATGTGTTTTAAAACTGATGGCCAGGGGCCCTGTCTCTGCGCCTCTCAAAATGCGGTGTCATTAGCATCTGTGTCTCCATAACTAGCTCTGCTGCTGAAGAGGCCCAAACATATCTGGTATGCAGTGTTTAGGAGGCACGCAGACAGGATAATTGCTGGGCAGAAACTATCCACAGTTCCAGACTTTCAAGTGCTCATTGGCTTTGAGCGTTTTACACCCCAAGTGGCTGAATAGCCCAAAGGAAACATGGTCTACATTGATTTATTGCTCACCCTTTAGTCTTTTGTTTCTTTAGACTGAGGACAACTTAATAAGCCACCAAAGTAGAATTCTATGATATATTGATGAGATGTTAGAAGACAACATGTACAATCTGTTGTTCAGCCTATTTTGGGTTAATTATTATTGTCTGCTTCAATGATTTAACCATTGTTTTATTAATTTTTATCAATATTGTTTTCTCCGTGCTAAACACAGTAACTATCATAGATTGTCTCATATCAGATTAAATCAAAACCATCGAAGTAATAAATAATGTATTATAAACTTTAACCACTTTTCAATTCAATTCAAGTTTATTTGTATAGCACATTTAAAAACAACTTCAGTTGACCAAAGTGCTTCACGGTAACAACATTAAAATAATAACACAGTCATATACAAACAACATGTATAAAACAGTAATCCAAGATACACTCCACCAGCTTGTGTTGAAGGCCAGCGAGACACTGCAGGGGAATAGGGACAGAATCTAATAGACTCATATCAATGTTAAACCTTTGATGTGGTTTACTGACTTAAATAGGAGAAGAAAATTAATTGCAAATGTCCTGTCATTTTATTTTTCATACACAATAAGGTATTTTATGTGTAAAAATGGCTGGTTCAATGGAAGGTTCTAGGAATTAAATATAGAAAAATCCCTCAGAGCAAGCCTTCAGAATATTGTTATGTACGAGACAGGAAAGTGTGATGCTACTAAAGCCCAGTGTAAGAACAATGCATTTTGAGAGAGTGGCATTTGAAGTTACAATTTTCTGTGTAATTCTTTGGAGAAATGTTGAATCAGTGCAATAAATGAACACCATATTGTGAAGATTTGGCCATTTGTTTGTTTCCAGGTGAAACATAGTATGTTAAGAGATTAAAATGGAAATTAAAATGAAAATAAAAAAGTGACTTTTGCCCGTAGTGTCTCCTCTTATTTATATGGAGTTGGGGACATAGACGTCCTTAAAGTGGATGTCTAAAGCTATACATTGACTTGCCATCAGTGTGGGGCCTGGAGCTGCATTAAGGAGCTATTTTAGTGTGCAAATGATTACCTCCACACTGCACAGTAGATGCAAAATAATAGAGTGAGGCTAAAAGGCTGCCAAACAAAAAGCCTCACAAAGATAAAGTGACACTGTTTGAAGACGTCTTGGTAGCGCAAACTTAAAGGCAGTATCTTTAGGATTCTCTTAGTAGTTTCACAATATGTGAACATGCTATTCATCAAACTGGTTTGCCATAGGATGTGGCAACCTTCAGAGTGGGGCTCATTTTGCTCTGATAATGATCTGAGATTTATCTCATTTAGGGGCAAAGAAGTAAAATATTACAAAAAACGAATGTACTATCTTTAGAGACAAAATAGTTGATGTAATTCTTGCTTTGTCTGAGTCTGTGTACATCCCAGAAACAATTAACCCATTACTAAAATAGTTGACTACTATTTCAATGATCACACATTTCCTCAGAGCAGGTATTACCCAGGACCAAAGTGCACCAGGCAGGCTTTAATGTGACATCATCATAGTGCTGATTCATCATGAGGGAAAGCCCTCTGATCCGTGCTCAGCGGTGACTGCTCGTATCGCGGTTCAGGACTGACGCTAGCATTTTGACACTGTTAGCTTACCTTCATTCATCTTTCATTATTCATCTATCATTCAGCTTTTTCCCCTTTTGTTCTCAGTTTGCCAGCCCATAATAGATTATTAAATGCTATATTTCACCACACTTGTGCAGGAGTTCATTTTGTGGCTTTCTCTTGACTATTGTTTTTCTGGATTGCAGCTGGATTGTTCCTCCTTTTCTCTAAAAGCATGGGGCTGAGTGGCTGATGACTCATGCCATTGTAATCTTGAAGAAAATGCTGGTGCCTGTCTGGGGAAAAATCCATACCTGAGCTATAGTTTACCTATATACTGAATTAATCATTAGTTTCAAGGATAAAAACAGAATGAATGTTGATGAATCAACTGAATTGAGCCTTGTCCACTGAGGGAGTTGGTCTGCAGGTTGAATATGACACATTAGTGTTTATTTCTGCAGTAGTGCTGTATTTCCTTCAGTGTGCCTCACCCAATCAATGGGCAGCTGCATGTAGCTCCTCCTTTATTAAGCAGGTCCTATAGGCAAACTGCTACACATCCATGTTGGAGCGGCTTGGACTCCATCTGGATATGCATCGGTTCAGTTTGGCTGTGGAAACTCCTCCGTTTGCACCTTTGGAAAGACGAGCATAGTCTATATGTATTCTATATTTAAAAAAATACTTTGTAGGTTTAATTTGAAAAAAATAAATACATCATAAAAAAATAAAATAACACATTTATTTATGCTTTAGGAAGGAACCAGTCACCCATTTACACTCTCATTCATACACCAGTGTGCACAGACACTGGAGGCCATATGTATCATAGGTATCTTCACATACAATTGTTTAAGTAAACACAATTATAGTTTACATTGAATATACTTAATTAAGCACCATTCATTGTAGGCTTACCTCTTAAGAATGTATTATGGAATAATATAACAATGTCACTAGGGCAGGGTTTTTTGTTATTCATTTGTAGAGATTGCGCACCAGGCATCAAAAACAGAAGAGTATTAAAGCAAATAGTTTTAGCAGCAATTATTTTTTGGTAGTACAATGACTCTTCCCAATCAATTGCATGGAGCCTCCAGGCCACCAGGCACCAGCCATTATTTAGTCAAAACAGGCACCTCGCTTTCAGTAACTGACATTGCCTTTTAGCTGTCCTATAACTATAGTTTCACCCTTTCACCACAAAAGAGCCTATTGCAAGCATGCACATTCAGATGGATCCCGGTTTCTTCATTTGATTTAATCAGACTTTCAGTTGCCGTGCAAATTAGTCATCATCCCCCACACCTCTCACTCCCGACAGGGCTTATGGACGCTTCTTGTGTGTTATATTCCAAAATCAGAAGTTCCACAGACTTCTTTGTCATACATGCACTCGTTAGAGCAGGAGAGTTGCTGTCACCAGAAGCCACAGTTTAGTTGTGTCTATTTATTTATTTAAAGGGACAATGCATCTTTCCATCTGTAGTCCCTGGCAGACCAAGAAAATATAAAGACATAGGTTTAACAATCACAGTCAAGAACAACAATCATCCACAACCACATCACACTGACATCAATCAGAATTTGAAGAACAGTCATTGGTGGAGCCTGGTTCATCTTTAGCCAACGTGTACTATTTGAGCTTATAAGTGGTGCATGCATCTATGAGTAAGACCCATTTCTTTGACATACAATGTAGCATATTGGAGCACACGTCTAAGGCTCCAAACATACTGCATGTGTTACGCAATATTACGTGAAGCTTCAAAGTGCACTTCAAAGCATGAGTCAGGCTCAAAGCATGCTTTACGAATCGTGTGCAGTGGTTATATCCAGAACTGTGCTCTAGAAGTTAATGACACTTTTTTACCATATTAGCAAATACATTCACTAATCACTACGTAAGAAACCAGTAAAGGACTCGCAGTCCAGTTACCGTGACTTTAATGTGCCATTACTGCTAGAATGTTCATGAAGTCACATTGTCATGACAAAGTCATTTAACTTAACATTACCTCATTGTTGGCCTCTTATATTTTCTTCTCCAAACTTGTCGTTCTAAATCTGTAACCTGAAATGAAAAATATGGCAACTGTTTTGGTATAGAGCAGGGGTTCTCTAATCGTAAATGGAAAGGTCCAGGGAAAAAATCCACTGAAGTCAAAGGTCCGAAAATATTTTTTGTTTTCCAAAATCAAAAGTGCTTTTTATACTGTAAAAAAAAAAAACATATGTAAATGTATAATAAATAGTGCTTTATTTTTCAGTTTTACAGTTAAAACACAAAAGGGGCAGATTCTATAAGTTTCCATAGAGTGCACTTTAACAAGCTTTATTTTTTGTATTGAAAAATAAAAAGTAATAGAATTGTAAAAAGCTGCCCTCTGATGGGGCACTCCAGAGTTCTGATGAGAGACAGGGCTCTGCCTGTTGTCAGCAAGTTGCCTGAAATGTGGCACAAAGGATTTGGTTACAAGACAAGACAAAGCTGGAACTATATTGTTATGGTCATGAAATTCACAGCACAGAGGTGCCTCCGGGGTCCAGACCAAGTGACCTCCAGGTCCTCATCCGGATCTGAGTCTGGAGTTTGAGTAGGCCTCGTATAGGTTTCAATTCACTTTTAATTTAATTCATTATGAGATCAAATGATAAGATTAATCTATACTTTATCACAAACAAATTCAAGTTGAAACTTAGAAGATAAATGTTTGCTTATCAGCATTACCTTAGTATTGGCTACAGGCCAGACATAAACCTTTAGTAGGAAGTAACTTATACTGGCACCATTCATTTTTTATCTAAAAAGTAATTTCAACTTCCAAAACAACCTTTATTGTTTATAAACAGCACTTAAACTACCAAGTACAAATGAATGCATTTGTCTACGATGAAAACCTCCCTCATATTTTTTTCAACCAAAAATGTAAATGTCATGAGATTGATAAAGCTAAAAGATTTCCCACCATGTCCATCAGTTTCTCCAGCAGTTTTTGTTTTGAAAGGACCATTATTTTCTCTTTTCAGGATTCACGAAGCAATAAAACATTTTAAAAAGAAAAATCAGTTTAACTTATGTACTGTATGTTCCTCAGCCACACACATGTAAAAGTCTCTTTCTCCTTCCATGTAAATAATGTAAATAAACAAAAAAACATTCATGTAGATCTTGCTCCTTATGTTTGTGCACGAGATGAAAGAAACTGTTGTGTTTTTGACCTGTAACTGACTCTATGCAATCAGCCAGTTACAAGATCTAAGGAAGTGCCGCCCAAATTCACGGACTTTGTGTTGGATCTGAGTGCTCCTGCTCCATACTTTCAAACAGTGAGGAATTTGGGGATTTACTTTGATGACCATCTGAAATGTGATAAAACATGTTGACAGCATTGTGAAGGCTCGTTTTTTTTTTTTAGCTTCGTCTTCTGGCCAAAGTAAACCTTTCCTTTGCCAGAATGACCTAGAAATAGCTTCTACACGCTGTCCTTTGCGTCCACACTGACGACTGCAATGAGAGCAGTGCTAAACGCTGCTGCTTGACACGAACACTCGCTGGCTCAGTCACATCGCGGCTTTGTTGCTCTCCCGGCACTGGCTCTGAGTACGTGTTGGGTATGTGAATTTAAACTGTTCCTTTTTAATCCTGTTCATGGTCTAGCACCTCCTTATTTATATGAATTGTTCTTTGCACATCAGCCCAGTAGTGATGTGGTCTGCAGAACAACACCTGCCCCAGGACCAAATGTGGACAGAGGTGATCTTTCTTTTGGCCCTGTAGGCTCTGGAATGCTCTGCTCTTGAAGTCATCGCTGACTTGCCAATAAAGCTGAAAACCCACCTGTTTAGACCTGCTTTTGTCTTAATTGCACTCAACCATGTATTTGTACAATTATAATGATCTTTCTTCTTGTATTTTAATAGTTTGCTTGGTAACACTTTATAAAAATACACCTTATTTACCCGTAACAAATAATGAATTAATACTTAATTCAATCATGAGTGTGACTCATACCAACTTAACTACTACAGTAAATTGAGGCTTAACTTCTAACCAATAGTTCTTCAGATATTTTGGTTATTGATTATTTTTGAATACTTAATCAACTATGAAGTAACTATTTATTAACTATCTACACTTTAAAAAAGCTTGCAACAAAAAGTATGCACGCAAATAATAGCATCTAAAATGTGGTTTTAAATAGTTAATTCATTGTTAATTACATATTAAATTATAATGAATAAATAAAGCAGCTGTACAACTGAGTAGAAGTTAGAAGCATTCATTTACTGTAGTATTTAAGTAGTTACTAAGTATGAGTCATAATGATTAGTCACTCATATATTATTTTTTATTTAACCAGTAAAGCCCCATTGCTAATCTCTTTTTCAAGGGAGTCCTGGCCAAGACAGCGGCACAAAACAATACAATTCAGAACATTACAGGACAGATTTCCAAGCAACAATTTACTCTTTAAAAACATTTACAAACCTTTCAGCAATAGTTTAAACTGTCCTATTGGAACCAGGCTTTTTGTCCTTTGTTCCACGGGGGCCGAGTACTGAAATGCCACCTTCCCAGCTTCTGTGCGAACACTTGGTACAGACAGTCGCGGTGATTGTTGAGAGCGTAAAGGATACAGTCCAGCTGCTCGTGGTTGAATATATTCACAGAGATATGATGGGAGCAGACGCAGAATACCCTTATAACTGAGCTTAAACCAGTGAGTGCGAGCTTCCAGTGCTGGCCAGCCCATAGTGTTAATTCATCATTTGTTCAGGCTAAATAAGGTGTAGTTATAAAGTGTTACAGTTTGTTTTTAGTTTTTTTTTTAAAGGAAGACAAAAACACATGTTATCTGTATGACATCTGGCTTGTCGTCAGTGAGGCTGATGAAGGCAGAGTACGACACCAAAAGAGGGACCAAAAGAGATAGTCTTTTTAGCCACTGCTAGCTAAAGTCTTGTACCTTTTTAAATTCCAACTGGCGCTGCTCATTTGCACAGTGATCATGCAAGTGTCTCCGCCTCCTCCTGTGTGCGAGTGTGCTCTGTGTGTGCTGTGTGTATATGTGTGTGTGTGTGTGTGTGCGTGTGTGTGTGTGTGGTGTGTGTGTGTGTGTGTATGTGTGTGTGTGTGTGTGTGTGTGCGTGTGTGTGCTTCTTGCTGCTAGTGGTGCTGCATACTGAATACTGAATAAATGTGCACATATTCCCAGATATGTATATGCCAGAGAACATATATTCTGATTATTTATTCACAATTTATTATTTTGTTGTTATTGTTTATTTTAAGATTACTATTCGAGCTACTGTGACAACACAATTTCCCTCGCGGATCAATAAAGTCTGTCTAAATCTAAGAAGGATAAATCAAAAACAACTGAACTCAAATCTATGTATTTTTTATTATCCTCTTTGATTTGAGCTGCTACAAAACATACAATTGTTTTGTATAAAATATGATATTTTTTTACATTCGTTGTTTTGCTGTATTTCTGAGGCTGTGTGTGACTGGCTGAACCAGGCGCACCCTGGTTTAGGTACAGTATATGCAAATATTCAGCAGAAAGTCTGCTTTCTTCCTGAACACTTTTTATAGGAGCGTAGTGTAGCTGACTACTGAATTAAAGTCAATGCAGCAGAAACCCTGAAGTTAAGAAAATGCTTGTGTTATTCAAACATGTTGGTCCAATATGATTAAATACAAGCTTGCAGTCAATGGAAGAACCCACATTCTCCATCTTTGCTGATCAATAATGTATGAGTATGCTCTAACTGCATTCTCCAGTTGTGGTGGATTGGTGGTGGAATCAGAGTAAGGCCATACCTTTCGGTTACAGTTATGTTGTGTAAGCGTTCCTCTTGAAACATTAGGTTTCTATATTAGGTCTGTCATATACAGTGTTATTGACCTGTTTCTCATTTGGCCAGGAGCACATGTTTACGCACAATTACCTCTGAGTTAACTCCCCCACGTGCAAGGACACCCCCAGCACTAGCGTACACTCCACCTTTCATTGTGGTTGGATGGTAATAATACCTCGGCTGATGTAAGAGTTTTTGATAATGCTATGTACATGCATATGCTTATGTACTTACTCAATGTAGTTGCGACTGAGCGAGGCTCCAGACATGGGCGTGTGTTACAGACATGGAAACTTGCTGAAGTTTAGGGAAAACTTGGACGTAGGAAATTAAAGACTGTGTCAAAAGCCTGTTAGCGGTTTACTTCCAACAAAAACAGAAGTGGCATTTAGATGGCACATCACCATGTGCCACTGATCCTCTGCCTTTGCAGCTTTATATCATTAAGTGGGTGCCTGCCAAATCCAAATATAAAAAAATAGCCTCCCACAAACAATAAGAGTAAACTTCACTCTTAAATTTATTGGCTTTTTAATGCAACAAACTGACAGTATGTGGCTGTTTTAAGATAAAACAATGTTGACTGTAAAATGTCATGAAAGCAATGAAAAACTGACAAGTATATGGCATTGTAAGTTCTATAAATAGTAACATTACAGCTAAAAAGTGGGATTTGTAAGCTTTTTTATAGTTTTGGTTACACTCAATATAACAGTGTTACAGGATTTGGGGTTTACAATATTATTCGTTTCTGGAATATTGAACGTATAGAATTGAATCTTATCTGTCGCTCTCTTAAAAACTACAACTGTACTTGTCAGGCTGCATTTGAAAGCTAAGTTACTCTGTAGTCCCATCACTGAGCTTTAACTACTGGAGGCTGCACCGGGACTGAAAGGACTAGATTAGGGACATGGCTGGGATTGTGAGTCTCTTTTGTATCCAAACTTTGCCATAGGATCTGGCAACCCAAACTCATTCTGCTTTCTGATTGGAAAATCGTCCTGAAAACAAAAACAAAAATGTAAAATTAAAGAACTTTTACATTGTGTAGCAAAAATATCTGGGACACATTATTATTCAATTACTAAATAAAAGAAAAAAAGTTAATTATTTCAATAATCAACTAGTTGCTAGTTGAAAATATTACTTTAAATATATTGCAAGTTTTCTGTCATATGTTTTCATACAAAGAAAAGGCATTTTTAGCATAAAAATGGCCAAAATTAACATATTATTTTGTTGATACAAAGATTTGTTCTGAGGAGAATTTGGATATGTTGTTACTATGGTCAAACTACTGAGGATTTAGAGCTGCTCAAAGTTTGGGATTTTACAAAAGCCAAGATTTTTTGCCTGACAAAACCAGGCAGAAACTACAAATGCCACCAACTTCAAACTTTACACACTCACTATTGGGTATATAAACTACAATCAAGCCAAGTTTGGAGCAAATCTGAGGTATTCAAGCAGATTTTTTCCACTAAATTTGTTGATTTCACATGGAATGACCCAGAATGGTAATGGTGAGCAGTTTGTGGCCTTAGAGGGTCTGCTCTGTTACTCTGCCATTGAAAGCACACTTCCGTTGTGTCGTCTGACTTCACTTGTTTACCTCTTTAGGCAGCTTTTGGAGCCTTTGTTTGGCAGTTTTCAATGCTTCAGGCATGGGGATATGTTAACCTTGCCTGCAAGCTTAACTCTCGCTTTTTTTTTTAATTGAAGTGCACTGCCACGTTACAGTCAAATCATAAAAAGCCAGGGATGATTACAGAACGAAACACACACAAAGAAAAACAATAATCGTAATAATATTTAATACAAAAACATGAGTAGAGAACCAAATACAACAAAAAATAGAGTAATACCAAAAGTAAAGAAAAAAATAATAATAAAATGCCAGCTGAATATATTAATACAAATGACCAACTCTCATTTTTAATAGTCACAATACCTTCAAACAATGAACAACAGCTATAACATCTGACAGTTTTCTTTTTGGAAATCTCAATATGGCAAAGACAGTTAACCAATCGACAATCACTCGACTACAGGGATAGTTAGCGATCAACTCTCGCTGTATTTGTGAGTTCACCAACACACCAGAATCTGAGGAAGACTGCAGGAAGTGAGCAGTCGAAACTGTAAAGTATGCAGAAAAACCTAAACCTGGTCTGATCAAAAAGAAAGTACTTAAACTGTACACCAGAATCCATTTTGTACCGCTCCCGTCTTATGTTTGTACCGAACCAGCAGTGGTTTGGGCCAATTTTGTTGCAGTATTTTGGACATCCAAGTGTTACGACTGCAAGAAGTGCTGAGCCGAAGCAAAATAAAACATGGCAGCAATGGAAGACGAATGTGTAGCTGCTGCTATCAAACCTGTCCATCCGTCCATTTTCTTCTGCTTTATCCGGGGGCCTGGTCGCGGAGGCAGCAGTCTTAGCAGAGATGCCTAAACTTCCCGATCCATGCACACCTCCTCCCACTCTTCATGGGGTATCCTCCTGAGGCGTTCCCAGGTCAGCTTAAAGAAATTGTCTTTCCAGCGTGTCCTAGGTCTTTCAGGGAGCCTCCTCCCAGTGGGACGAGCCCAGAACACCTAAACTATCAAATCTGTTTTAGCAGGATCCCTGATTTCCTTTTTGAAAGAACAGCGACAGACACTTTCTGGATTTGGATGTGCTTCGCCCAATCAGCTATAACTATTCTGCTGAATGTCCCTCCTTTCTCTAGACAGTTTTGATATTGTGGAAAACTGCCACACATTATAAATCTGGTCCTTGCCGGTTATCTGGCTATACCTCTTGGGTACTTGATTTTTCATTGCACCTTTCTAGGCCTCTGTCAGTTGGCTCACTGTTCTCTGTGCTGCCTTGATTTTAGCCTTTATATTGGTATATTCTCTCATGCTTGCTCTTATGATAGCCAAGCAACTCTGTGTTCACTCTTGCCGCAATCTTATATTTCAAGTTGCTACCTTGTTCAGCATGGGTACAGGTATCTCTGGATGGGGAGTTGATGTTATAACCATCTGACCTGGCGTCCCCTTCGTAGCATTTGTGCTGCTGCTATCACAGCCTATCAGTCTCAAGTTGTGATAGCAGCTGCTGTTTGTGGGGCCTACGAGTTGTTTTGCATTTCATTAGTGTTGATTGTGGGTTTTCTGAAAGTTCACTCTTCACAGGAGCCCTCCATCAGATCTTCATATGCATTCGTACTTACCTTCATACACATTTTTTGAGACGTTGCGCACCTGTATGCAATGCTTTAATGGTGTCATGCTGTCATTGATGAGGCTGTGGATCTAAGAGTCTATTGTGGGCCCAAAGTGGTCAATTCTGCTGGGACAAGAGAGGAAAGCACTCACTGTGGGCCTGCATTAAGGGCTTTTTCAACATGTTTAAACAAATATCAGAATAACATTAGTTTACAACTTTAGGAAACTCGGCTTCTGCATTCTTTAAGAAATACATTACAAATTAGTACTGAATTAAAAAAGATGGAACTGCAACCATCTCACAGAGACATCAAGGTCGTCTGCGGAAGTTAACACCTCAACAGGAGTGTCTTCTGATGAGCAGGGTTGAAGAAAAATTGGCATGCAAGTTCACTGCAGTTATCTAAAGAGGTAAGAAAGCCAAACTGCGGTGACTATTTCCCGTGACACCATACAGCATGCTGGATAGGAATAGCATGCATGGGTGACGTCCCTGAGAGAAGCCTCTCCTAAGGCCCAGGCACAACAAAACACTCCAAGAGTTTGCCAGAGCCAATGCTGACAAAGATGAGGAGTAAAATGCAAAGAAAACTGATCTCCACAACACATCGAAGTTACACAGAAATTGAATGGACTCTTTGTTAAGTGGATCTGGAGAAGTTTGACAAGTCCACAGACAGGCAAGTCACGTTATGAACAGAAACATCAGAGGTGCAGGCATCGACCACTCTGCACCACCCTGCAACAGTCAACCAAAAGAAGTTGCTTAAGGGACAAGTGAAGAAAGTCCTTATTAATTACATTAAAAAGGCTATCATTAGGTTTCTATACAATCAGACAGTAAAAAGGGAAATGCATGGGGGAAACAGTTGCCCCAAAAACAAAAGAAAACAGGGACTAGATTAATCAAATTAGCTAACCAAAGGTGGGAGAGAACGGGAACAAAGTAAACAGAACGAGAGTAGACGCCACGGGTAGGGGAGTAGTAAGGACCCAGTTGGAGGGGCAGAAGGGAAAGCCTCTGCGATTGAGAGGGCCCTAAAAGGAAAGACACTGTGTCTATAAAACATAGACACCTCTATGCTATAAGTCCAACAAAAAAAGAAAAAGTATTTAAAGAGACCAGATAACCTCTCTTCTCCAAGTCAGTGTAAACGTCCATAAGTGCGCGGGCCAGAGGCCCAGTGAATTTTCATACTGGTAAGGGGAGTTTGAAAACAAAAGTTGTTCTCTTTAAGCAGTTTTTTAATGCCGTTATATTCTTTGCCTTTCTTGACTACCTCGGCTGGATAGTCATGGTCTGGAGCCTACCTTGATTTTCTTCCTCCAAGCCTCTCTCAGGACCATTTCTTTCGTGGAACGTTCTCGAAAATGGATGATAATGGATCTCGGAGGTGCATCCAACGGGAGTTTACCGGTAAAGGGCAAGTGAGCATGTTGAATTCCCAAGTCTGAATCCTCCGGTAACTGCAGTTGGGCCTTCAAGAAGGAATCTTTCCACCCCCTCTGGCAGTCCGAATATACGGATATTATTTCTGTGTGATCTTGATTCCAAATTGATCACCTTTCGTTGGAGGGCAATGCGTTCCTCTAGAGCTGAATCCAGGGCCCCAGTCACTTCCTTGGCCCAAATCTCCAGCCGGGAGACTTTAGACTCTACTTCCTCCACACGAACAGCCAGGCTCTGCAGGTCCTCGGTGAACTTGTCCAACTTGCTGTATATTTTATCGAGCTTGAGCTCGCTGGGGATTAGCTTTGGCGGACAACGCTTTCCTGTTTCTCCCCTTATTTTGTTGGATATGAATTGTGTCTTCTTCGGGTGCTGAACATGTAAATCACAGCCACAAATATCGAGTTTGGAGGGGGTAACAAAGGGAAAGGTTAGAGAGCTGTTCTAAGCGTGGTTACTTCGCCGCCATCTTGATTCGAGTCCAGCATCTCATTTGACTATTTTTAATGTTCGGGGTAGGGTTAAGTTTACAGTTAGTTTGGATCAGTTTAAGCTAGTGTTCTCCTCAAATGTGGCCTTTCCCATCCTGGGGAAAAAAAATGTTGCTTCCCGCTGAGGCTGGGAGAGTGCAGGGTGTCACAATTCTCAAGAGTGGTCTTTCGCCCCGCCCCCTTTGCACCCTTTGTCCGCACTTCGGCAAAGCCTGCATCCATATTATCCACAATTCATTGCTGCGTTTGACGTTTGAACATGGAACTACAGTGAGGCCAATAAGTATTTGATCCTCCTGTGATTTTGCAAGTTCTAACACTTAGAAATCATGGAGGGGACAAAAATTTCCATCGTTGGTGCAATTCCTCTGTGAGAGACAGAATAAAAAAAAAACAATTTGGAAATCATATTGTATGATTTATTAACAATATTTTAGTATATTACTGAGTCAAATAAGTATTTGATCCCTTGTCAAACAATTTTACTATTTAGTATAGAAGCCTTTGTTAACAATTTCAGAGGTAAAACGGTTCCTGTAGTTCTGCACCAGGTTTGCACACACTGCAGCAGGGATTTTGCCCATTCCTCCATACAGATCTGTCAGGTTTTGTTGCAGCCGCTGAGCAACATGGAGTTTCAGCTCCCTCCAAAGATTTTCTATTGGATTTAGGTCTGGAGACTGGCTAGGCCACTCCAGAATCTTGATATGCTTCTTATGGAGCCACTCCTTGGTTATCCTGGCTGTGTGCTTCAGGTCATTGTCATGTTGGAAGACCCAGAAGGAGGTTTTTGCCCAAAATCTCACAATACATGGCCCCGTTCATCCTCTCCTTAATACAGTGCAGTTGTCCTGTCCCGTGCAGAAAATCTCCCCCAGAGCATGATGCTTCCACCCCCATGCTTCACTGTAGGCATGGTATTATTGGGATGATACTCATCCTTCTTCTTCCTCCAAACACAACGAATGGAGTTAAGACCAAAAATGTCTATTTTGGTCTGATCTGACCACATGACTTTCTCCCATGACTCCTCTGGATCATCCAGATGGCCATTGGCAAACTTCAGACGGGCCTGGACATGGGCTGGCTTAAGCAGGGGAA